>JAJIBD010013172.1:15000-35152 GCA_021461705.1 Cryptotis parvus | reverse complement strand
TAATCATATATGAGCTTTGTAATTATATATCTCATGGTGGTATAATAAAATATTTAAAAAATGGGTTATTGTGGAAATTATCACAAACGTGTGGGAGTCAGAGGCTAGGTAAGACAGAAAATGGAACAGGAGGGCTGGGGGAGGGGGAGGGAACTGGGGACATTGGTGGTTGGAGATGGGCAAGGGTGGCGGGATGGGTGCTGGAACACTGTATGAACAAAACCCAAATATGAACTAACTTTTTAATTGTATATCTTTGTAATTGTAAAAAAAATAAACAAAAAAATGAGTTATCAGTTCCTGATGAAATAAATAGGAACTTCAATCATGGTACCTTCGTGCCACTAATTCTAGTTAGTTTCTTTAATCTTATGCAACTACCCCACATTACATTTGCATACCGCAAGTACAGAGTTTTACACAAAGCAGGTCCTTCATATTTTCTTTTGACTAAACACAAATTATTTCATCTCTAAAATAAGTGACAAAAACTACAAAGGCATCTTAATTCTGTGCTAGAGTATCTTTGTAAAGCATGTATCCAATTCATCAGACTCAAGCAATCTATGGTGCCACCAAATTGCCTTGGCATGGCCTTCACTCATAAATCTTGCTTATATATATATATATATATATATATATATATATATATATATCCTTCTTTCTTTACTTCCTAATATCTAAAAATTAAATTTCTGCCTGTAGCTTGTACTGTCAAATCTCTCAACAGTACCCCACATTACCATATCACATTCATAAACAACTCTAAACATCACACGTTGTGAAGAGATTATCAAAATTCAATTTCCCTCAGTTCATAACCTAATAACCTAACTCCCCTTTAGTCTACTCTATTTTATTTTACATTATATATTAGGGGTTGAATTTTCTCTCCAATCCTATCCGCTCCCCACCCCCCACCCCACCCCCACACACAAAATATGTTGACATCCTAACTCCGGCACCTCACTTGCGAAACATATTTTGGAAATAGTGTTGTTATGATATTACCAGGAGCATGTGGGGCAAGGCGTCCAGCAGGTAAGTGACTTGCATTACACGCCAGTAGTACGCCCTTAGCACTGTCAGGTGTGGCCCAAACCCTGCCCCCTCCAAAAAAAAAAAAATCAAAAATGAAGATGTAACTAGTTAAATTAAGATGGGGGTAATATCAAAGTATGGGGAGACCCTTAATTCATTCTCACCTGTCCTTCTAAGATGAAGAAAGAGCTATGTGAAGACAGTGATGCAGGGAGAAGGCCAGGTAAAGACATAGTGCACATTAGTTACACCATCACAAACCAGAAGCTGGACAAGCGCAAAAGAAAAATCCAGTGCAACATAATTTGTAAAGCAGGAGCCTTCAGGCCAAGACTCACAAGCCCACACTGTGTGCACAGAAGCCCCAGTAAATACTACGCCCACTATTTCTAGACACTGCATATTTTTGAGCAGCTTGGACTAATACTCTCAACTCTGTCAGAAAAATTATCTCAGGCTCCAGAGAGCTGGCCTCTCTTCATCCTGCAGTGTTAGAGACACGAACAGCGCAGTGGCACTGGTCAACCCCAGCATCTGCAGAGGAAAAGCGAGGCCTTTCAGACCCGAGTGGAAACCTGTTGGACTCCAGGTGGGCTGAGAGAGTCTCAGCAATGAAAACAGCGTCTAGCTAATGATGCCTCTCGTTTTTCATTGTTTATGCTTTTAATTATTTTCCAATTAAATGAAAAATTCTGAATATAGGGGCACAGATTTGACTTTTAAAAACCAGATGTCTGATAGTTTGGGTTTGCCTTTTAAATTAACACAAGCAAACAATGTTATCTCCGTGTTAACAAAGGAAACCATCTCTTCTCTCTCTTTGTGTTCCTTCCAGAGATCTGGGTAAATGCAGGCCACACTTGGTCTGATAGGCACATTTGCCTAAGACAAAACTGATGCCAATTCAGCCAGTTCTTTTATGGAAAATGACATTCAGCAGCCGGGCCTGGATCTCCAGTAAGCTCCACATATTGTCAAGGCAGCTCAGAGGACGAACTGGCATCAGTCAGATGGTGCCCACAGCTGCTAACAGCCACTGTGAACTGCTCTGACCCCTTGTGTATCACTTTCCTCCGGCTTTCCCAGAAACTACCCCTCCACATTTCCTACTGCTTGCAGTTCTTAATAACACCAGTAAGGTGTTTGTTAAGAACCTACAGTCCTTGTGAGAATTAATATATATATATGTATGTATATGTATATATATATGAGTATGTATATATAATAACAATAAGTTTTATATATATGAGTAATAACAATAAGTTTTCAGGATTAAGGAAAGGAAAATGAAATATATTTTACATTTTCTCTTGGGAAGTAGAATTTTTCCCCCTTGAAAATGTGAGTGTTCTGCTTTTGTACAAGTGTGGGATTCAGTTCTAAGATTAGCACCAAGAACTGGGGAGCGGCTCCATCAGACCCAACCATTAATTTTAAGGCAACTTTGGCTCTCATTTCTCAAACCTGGTGAGCAGTCACTTGAGAAAGTTTGGTCACTGCTGTATGAAAAGCAATTCAGAAGGAGCTAAGTAGACATCAGAGAAAATATGCAAGCCTGCAGAACACAATTTCTGTTGTAAGTGGTATGGCTAGCCAGCTACATAGGTGGGGAGATGAACATGGGAGGGGTTAACTTATACATAGTTATTTTATACTGTGCCATCTTGCAGCAGATTTTCTGAAAAAATTTGTGTGGGTTTGTTAGGGAAGTAAAAATTGGGTCAGAATAGTTTCACACTCTACTACAACGTTCTTTGCATTATTTTTTATAGTCTCATTTTAGGCAAATCATATTCATATATCATTGCTAATTTTTAAACAATAACACAGGAAGACTAGCTGAAATGAAATAACATACTTTATGCTTTTTTTCTCCCCTAATTTATCAGCTCATCATTCTAACAAGGGACTCAGGAAATGATCTGTAAATATCATTAATATTTTGTCAGGAAGATGATTACACTGTTTTGTATTTTAAAATTTATTAAGCTATAGGAATTGTTTTTAAAAAATAAAAAGAACTCTTTCATTAATATGAGATTTTCCGTATTTATCTAGATATCATGATTACCAAGTTTATGATTGAGGGGAAATAGAAGGTATCATAACATTTCAATATCATAAAATTACTGAAAAAAATCTAAAGCATGGTTGTAAGCTTTTTTATCATAGAAAACTGGCATTTGAGGCTCAAAATCACAATTAAGAAAGAAAGTATTATGGCGCTGGTGTGATATTACAGTGGATAGAAAGTTTGACTCGCAAAAGGCCCTTGGAATCCTATATGGTCCCCTGGGGCCTCACCAGGGGTAATTACTGAGTACAGCGTCTGGAGTAACCCTAAACAATGCCAGGTGTGGCCCAAAAACAAAAAAGAAAAAAAAATGAAGAATGAGACAAAAATAAGTAAGAGACAGCATTTGAGGGATGACAAAAAAAAAATGAGAGCAAACTCAATGTGAATTGGCTTTTTAAAAAAAGTTAACACACCGATATATTCTTCAAATGCCTAAGACAAGATTCCAAACCTCCTTTCCAGACTCCTTAACATGGAGTCTGGAAACTTTGGTTTCTAGTTAGTATTTAGTATAAGGAACTCAAATTACCTATACCTGAGCCAGAAACCCTTTAATAATTAGATCAAAGTTATGGATGTTTTCCAGAAAAAAATGTATATACATATAATTTTCATTACACTGCTAAGTATTTAAAGATTCCTTCCAGGATCTATACACATTACCAATTACCCATTGATCCCAGATTAGGAAATCCTGACATAGAATATATCCACACAGCCAGAAACTGAAGTGCTCTGAAACAGAGATTCATCCTGAATTTTATTCCTCAGACTGAAATACTTACTTTGTCCATTCATTCATTCTGGCACAAGTGCCAGACACTGTTTTTAACTAGAATATGCTAGTCTTCTACTCACAAAACCATGGAGTACAGTCAATTCAATTACCTCAACAAAGTTCAGCAAATAAAATCTCTTTTTACATGAACTCTCCATTCAACAACTGGCTTCTGACTGTTTAACTTACTATATACAATAGTCAAAACAACATTAGCCAAGATTTACTAAGCACTCACTACAAACCAGACAGTGTGTTAAATCTTTCATGAACATTCACAGCACAATCTCACAAGAAGACACCTATGAAATGAATACTTTTGTCCACAGTTGTGATAAGGAAACTGAAACAGAGATAAGTGGAGTAATTCAAAGGAAATAGTAATTCACAAAAGTTGAATCATTTTCTTTCCTTTCACTTTCTTTTCACATTTTCAGTCTTATTGTTGATTAAAGTTTGTGTGAAAACAGACCCTACTTTCTTTTCTATTCTGTCTATATGCCATACCATGTATTCCTTTCTATCAGTCCTGAGTTATGAATCTTCAGTGTTTGGATTTATATTCAAAATTTACATTACTTTTCAAAGGTTTTTTTTTCAGTTGCTATGCAGTACCATGTTCTTGACTTTTTTTTTTTTTTTTGCTTTTTTGGGTCACACCCGGCAATGCTCAGGGGTTACTCCTGGCTCTGCACTCAGGAATAACTCCTGGCGGTGCTCGGGGACCATATGGGATGCCGGGGATCGAACCCGGGGCGGCATGGGCCGGCCGCGTGCAAGGCAAATGCTCTACCCGCTGGGCTATCTCTCCGGCCCCCCATGTTCTTGACTTTTGACTTTTCAGGCATCTTTCATAAAGAAGCAATACAAATAAATGTATTAGTCTCAACATTTATTAGACTAATAAATGTATTAGTCTCAACATTATCTGCAGAAAATGGATTAATTAAACATATCCTGCTAAATATCAGCTTCCAAAGGAAATACTGGTTGTACAATGTTTTTGTTTCACAGGGATTTATTGACAGACACCAGGACTGAAATTACAAATGACCCCATGTGTCCAAGAGTGACAGTTAAGCAGGTAGGATGCTTAACGCCTTACACACAGCCAAGCCAACGTTCAATGCCCAGCACCCCATATTGTCCCCCAAAGCCTGTCAGGAGTGATCCCTGAGCACAGAGCCAGAAGTAAGTCTAAGCAACACTGAGTGTAGTCCCAAAAAAAAGAGAGAAAGAGAAACACAGAGAAAAATGTCCCATATCTCTGCCATTCCTTACAACCATTTTCTCATGAGCAAGCTTATACTTAAGAATTTTTCCACCACTTCTACACTTTGATTTTTCTCTTATGTCCTTAGACCTCTGACCCTAAAGTTACCTTCTTCTGCCCTCTTAATTTTTGGACCACTCGTTCTCCATAGGAGTTTAACTTTGTCCTAAAAAAATTAAAAGCAGGCAAATTATTACCAGAATTATTGTTATTTAACATAAAAATATATTAAGGTCATAAAGTCTCCCCTAAAGAGTCCTGTACCATGGAACTATGACTGTTTGAATAATACATGAAATTCTAACTCTAACAGGAATAGTCAGGATGGGTGTTCTCTGATCCCATAAGGGAGAATATCTCTATTATCCTCATGGGAGAATATCTCTATTCTCCTTATGGGAGAATGTCTCTATTCTCCTTATGGGAGAATGTCTCTATTCTCCTTATGGGAGAATATCTCTATTCTCCTTATGGGAGAATGTCTCTGTTCTCCTTCTCTGATCCCATAAGGAGAATATCCCTACTTAACCATGGTACCCATTCTTGCATTAATGTGCTTCTCAAATAATCTTATTGAACATCAAGCAGTGTTCATAGTCTTATATGAACACTGGCAGAGTCCTGGCAAATTCTCTTAAATTGGCTTCTGGTGGGAGCAAAACCTCAAAGCGCTCTTGTCATGTATCAGGATAGTAGTTGTAAAAGCAGTCCACAGTACAAGTTAAAAAATCCTAATAAAAATATCTGATAAATCATGATGATAGTCTCCATATTTCTTTGTTTAATTCTCAGTTTTCTTCTAAGACCTTCTTGAAGTTTGGTTGTAATGGATCATTACGTCCATAATGTGCTCAATGTTGGAGTGAATTTTGAACAGTTTTTAGGCTGCATACTGTTTTCTTCCAGATAATTTACTGGATTAAAATTAGCAGTGTGAAAAGCTGTAGAGAAATCTAAATGCCTGCCAAATCAAAGAAATAATCACATTTTTATGAATATTTAATATCATAGTCATGGCAAATAAGGCAAGTAATTAGTACTTACCATAAATTTGCAAAGTATTATTTTATGTAAATGTTACATTCTACTAGTTTGATATGAATTATTCATTGTATAACCAGACACTGACACAAACCAGTAAACATTGAAATCTATGTGCTATTAGTTTACTTACCTTCAGTGATTTTGTGCAGAATATATACATATTATTTGCGGTGAATCATGTTTTTTTTATTTGCCCCCAGAAGGAATAAAAAGACAATGAGAATACTATTTAAACCATCAACTATTTAATAGTAAAGAAACTTAGATGCAAATGTGAAATATGAGATTCCCTCATGGGCACAGATGAAAAGCCCTCCAGCTCTTCCTCTGCCTCGTCACCTATCACGTGGGCTTGAAATGTGTTGGAGTAAAATAATTGTATGTTACAAACTATATTGTGAAGAATTAACCTTATTCAAAGAGGAGGTCTGGCCTTTGTCCTCAGCTACATAAAAGTGATCTCTTAGCTTCTTTAATGTCAAATCAAACCAGAGTATCTTTCTTTGTCTGGGGTGTTGACATCCAGAGAATCTAACCGTGTATAACATTATCTCGCATGGCATTTGCCTCTGTATAAAGAAAGTAGAGACTGGAGGCATCACTCTAATCTATGTAAGAATGAAAACTAAAGGACAGCAGTAGGGCAATATGTGATTGAGTCCCACTAAATTCTCCGGACGAGGATACCTGGGTAAGACTTCCTAGCTAGCAGCACTTAGTGCATTGTGTCACATGCAGAAGCCTGGAGCAAAAGGTTGTCCAGTGACCATAGGAAAAGGAAAACTGGAAGCTGAGAATCTGAATCCCTTATGGACCTCTTCCTTTCACTGATTTAAATGTTATAAACCATAATTATGAGTATGAGAGTTTTTAGAAAGATCGAAGAGTGAGTCCTTCTAGCAAAGTAGAGAATTTAAGAGTTGAGGGAGCCACTGAACTTGCCATTATCAGCACTGAGGACAGTCTTTTGAGGGCTGTCTTCTATTTAACCTTACTCTTAGCTAAATTTTCCATAAACAGACAACTTGGGGAAACAAAGGATTTTGTGACTGAGAAGTGAAACACAGCAATGCATTATTTCCTGATAAGCTCGTGGCCCACTTACTATAGCAGGCTTTTCTTTCCCATTGTTTTTTCCCCTGAAAACTCCATTGTCTCTGCCCTAGCACTGAGAAATTTGATGAGATTTGAACTGATCCCAAAGATACTGTGATAGGGCTGGATATAGATCAGCAGGAAGTGTGCTTGCCTTGCACTTGGCCAACCTGGGTTCAATCTCTGGCACGCCATGTGGTTCCCCAAGCACCACCAGTAGTATTCCCTGAGTGCAGAGCCAGGACTGAGTAAAGACTGAGCTTCGCTGATGTAACCCAGAAACAAAAATAAAAAGAAAAATATAAAAGATACAGTGAGAAGGAGAATCAAACCAAAGGAATCTTCCTATGCTATAGCTCTTATAAAAGTTATGGTATTTCCAGCACTTTCCCCAACCTCTATAACAACTGACTTCCTACCCTTTTTAAATCTATTCAAACATCACCCTACAACAAAATTGTCTTTCTTTTCTTTTTTTTTAAATTAAACCCCAGCTTTTAATTTCCAAACTTTTCCAAACCCCAGCAACTCTACCCCTACTTAGCTTTATTTTTCTTTGTAGGGTATATCCCTAACATAACAAATGTGCTACCAATACACTTTGTTTTCTTTTCAGTCTTTACTCATGAAAGTTTGTTCCATTAAGGCATAGATTTTTTTATTCCACCTTGATGTCTGATACAGGTCTATTAACAGTAAGTAACCAAAAAACAAGGGTTGCGAGCACCGCCAGGAGTAATTCCTGAGTGAAGAGCCGGGAGTAACCCCTGAGCATCACTGGGTGTGACCCAAAAAGCAAAAAAAAAATAAAAAACCAAAAAAACAAGGGTTGAACAAATGATAGAATAAAGCAATAAAGCATTATTGAATAATCTCCCACACAAAAAAATAGTTTGGTGACATTGGGTAAGTAGGAGGGGTAGAACCTGGATCTGATACAGTTTATATTTAACACAACAATAAAATGTCTGTGTTTTAAGAGATCTTTTATTCAAACTAGTGATAAGATATGTATGATATTGATAAAAAATAAATAAGTTTAATTTTATATGGCCAAAGAAAGAAAAGGAATAATCCTACTAATATCTGGAAATCCCAATTCCAACTGACTGGAGTTGAGTCATATGAGGAAATTTCTAAGTAGTAGAATATTTCTAGACAAATTGCTCAAAGTGACAGAAAGGTATGTGGAGTGTAAGGGACATCAGTAAAACATGAAGACCTTCTTAAATGTGGGGTGGGACAGAAAAGGGAAGAGTAATTTTCTTAGTTCTGTCTATAGGCAAAATCTACAAAATTAGGATTCCCACATCTGTCCCAGATATATATATATATATATATATATATATATGTATAACTTAAACTTTCCCAGTCTCATCCTTCAGAAACGCATAGCAATCCCTTATTCAGTCCAAATTATATTGTGATTTATGTGTGACACTCCATTGTAGAAACTCAAACTATCAGTTAGCAAAATATATAACCTAATCTAAGCACATGCCATTCTTCATCCAGGCAGGGATACAGGCTAAATCAAATCCAGTCAACTTGTAGGATTATGATGAAAGCAAAAGTTGATGATGTTCCTAGAAGTTGGTCCATTTGAGTCTTTCATTTTTCAGTTTCAGACATGGTCTTTCTCTTCTAGAAGCCAACAAAGCATACTCACTACACACATACCTCAGTTCAGATCTACAAAAATCAACCTGAGTACCGGCGTCTTTCAATTCCAAGAAAAGAGTAATAAGACCTGTCAGGGGGTAATGATGACAAATGAAGCTCACACTTTCACTGGAAGAAATGCACTAAATGCATGTTTCTCAAAGGTTGGTGAAGAGTTAAGAAATCATTGGAGATATTTTAAACTCTATTTTAAAAGCTTATTCCTTTGGCTTCCCATGGGATTCAGTCAACTGGATCCCACAGGATGTCAAAAGATCACATGGCCACCCACCTACAAGATGGTCAGACTTCTTCGTCAAGACCCTGAATGAACAGTTTGAGGCTCTTCATATTCTGGAAGCAACCAGATGCCATTGGGCTACACTAGCACGTGATAGGGTCAAATGGAAATGTTACTGGCCTTCACTCGAGCAAATCGATGAATAACGGGATGTCAAGTGATCAAGTGATTCCTTTGGCTTAGGGTTAGGGAAGCAAACTAAAAAGGAATGTTCAGTTTTAGTTCTAGAAAATAAAGTTCTACTTACAGGGATCTAGACAGCATAATGTCTATGGCTAACAATTATTGTAGTTATTTGGGGCGGGTGATAGCACAGCAGGTAGGGCATTTGCCTTGCACATAGCTGACCCAGGTTCAATCCCAGGCATCCCACATGGTCCCCCAAAACTGCCAGGAGTAATTTCTGAGCAAAGAGCCAGGAGTAACCTCTGAGTGTCACCAGGTGTGAGCCAAAATACAAAGAAAAAAATTATTGTAGTAATTTATTATATTGTGTTCTTAAACTTTTGAGATCCGATAATAAATATTCTTGCCACAAAAGATATATATTAATTAGGGAACTGAAGGAAACTTTGGAGGTGATAGCTCTCCATGACATTGCTGGTAGAAATGGTTACAGAGATGTATACTTACTCCAAACTTATCAAGTTATATACATTTAACATGCCTGTCATACTTTTTTAAATTTTTTTTTAAACCTACACTGAGTGATTTATTTTCATTTAAATGGTTTGTGTTTTGGTTGCTTTTGTTTTGTTTGTTTTGGTTTGTTTGGGGGCCATACTTGGCTGAGCTCAGGGTTTTCTTCTGACTCTATGTTCAGGGATCACTCCTGGCAGACACGGGTACCATATTGGGTGTTGGGGATGGAACCTCGGTCCATTGCATGCAAGGCATGTGCTCTATTTGCTGTACTATCTTTCCCACCTCATTTTTTAAAATTTTTTTAATATTTTAGTATACCACCATGAGACATACAATTATAAAGATGTTCATGTTTTGGTTTCAGTCATATGCCCATCATATTTTAATACAGCTTTTATTATTTTCCAATAACTCACCCCTTGACATTGGTGGTGGGAAATGGGCACTGGTTGAGGGCGGGATGCTGGAACACTATGTGACCGAAACCTCCAAACATGAACAACGTTGTAATTGTATATCTCACGGTGGTATAATAAAATATTTTTAAAAAATAAAAGTACAAGAAGAATATAACAAAAAAACTCACCCCTTGACCCTGATATCTCCATGTTCACAGAAGCAGACTATGCTCAGTGGCAACATTATTTATAATTTAAAAAGTGAAATGACTGAACTTAGAAAGCTCATGGAATTGAGTCAGTATAAAATTGTAAAATGCTGTTTCTCAGAACAGTTCCTTTCAGAACTCCAGGGCTCTAAGAAAATCTGTTATGAAGTTAGAGTTCCTGAATTGAAATCTAAACTCTCACTTAAAATCTATATGAGCTTGCAGGAAAGGCCGTGGAATGAGAATAATTACATCACCTCACATATGGCAGCTATGAGGGATTCACGGTCAATCTCCATAAAGCACTTAGCAAAACATCTGGAACAATATGAGTTCTCCATGAGTGCTAGCTCTTTAATCATTGTTTTTGTTGTTAATCTTATTCCTTCATTGTGTATGATATTCTAATCTGCAGTGAAGAAGATAGTGCTATCGAATAAAGAGGTCAAAAAATGGTAAATGATTCTCCTGCTTCTTGAAACTTTATGGAGGGTTTTATCAAAATATTGTCAGTTTGGGGGAAGAAATCAGTTCCCCCTGTGACCCCACCACTCAAACACACATAATTTAAGGAGGAACCAAATTAAAACATTATATATTAACTCATTCAACCAAACACATCCACATGAACATAAGATGTGTATTTAGGGCTCTGACATTGATTTAATATAAGCAGATGTTAAAGAAATCATTTTGACTTTAACTTCAGCAGTAACTCCAAAACAATAAATATCACATTTCAAAGGGAGATGGAAGACACCAGTCAGGACATGCAAGGGACTTGCTTAAAAACGTGTTATTAACACTTTGCTGTCTATGTATCCTCAATCTAGAAAGAATCAGGGCACTGAACACTTGTTGTATATTATAGACTTTGGGGAAATGACTGGAGTGCTCTGAGAGTCAACATATTTAAGATGAAGGGACTTGGGGGCAATGGGAAATGGCAGCGTATGCTCCTCCCTTCCAGCATACAGAAAGGACTTTTCATGGTCTCCCTGTTAGAACTTGTCAGATATCTTTCAGAGCTGGCATGACCAAGCACTTCTCTGACTCTGGAATGTAGAGAAAAAGCTGATGATGGCCAGTTATAATAACAAAAATGAAGATAGTTACTTGGCCTTTGGGGAAAAAAAGATTACTGACCACTTCCAGATTTGACCTCTCATAAGAGAAAAGTAGCAAATGAGTGAAAGCTGTAAAGCTAAGGTGATCCCAACATGCCACAGACTGAGGAGTTTCCAGTACCAAGAGCCATGAATGGGACTAGCCAATGAAAACATATTAGCAGGCAGAAAACCCTGGCAGTTCTTTGATGTTAAAGGAACAGATAATCCATAAAAGTGTCCCCCAAGAAGAAAAGCATTTCACAAAGTTATTGTACAAGAAAATGCCATCACTGAGACCTTCTTCTCCTCTTCCATTCCACTTCCCACTCTGGCTCTAGTGAAGCAAGACCAGCCAGCAAGTCTGCAAGGGGGCTAGTTGCAGCAGACCCACACTGAAGGGAAAATCTCACTGCTAAATAAAAACAGGTGTTTTATTTATTCCCCTAGCTTGACATATTAATTACTGAAACTGAAGTTGACTCATTACCAAAGATAATCAGAGGATCTTTTGTTACCTGGTAATAACCAGAGAATCCAAAGGCCAGCCCTAAGGGCAGCAGAAAACACGCATGAGAGAAATGAATGAAAATATTTTCAGAGTTCACCTCATGAATCCTCCTTGCACCATGCAATGACACGAAATTATTAAATAGTGTCCTTGACACGCTTCCTAACCTTTCTGCCTTGTGCTTTCCACCCGGAGTAAGATAGCAGTTCCCCCTAACAGCAACATGCAGGAGCAGCAGCATCTGAGGGCTACCAGGAACATGAGGACTATGAGAGTTCCCAGTTCTACATATACCAGTCTCATCCTTGCAGGACATTCTGGAGGAAGAGAAAGAAACACACAGCATTGTCTCAATAGCCGCATGTCTTATCAGGACTCTTTAAGTAATGACTAGAGGGCCAGAGAGGTAGAACAAGAGTTGAGACACTTGCCTTCAATAATGCTGACCTAGATTCCATCCTTGGCACTACATACGGTCTCCCAGGCACTGTCCGGAACAACCCCAAAGAAAAAGTGACATTAAAGATTACTATTGTCCATATCAAGTTACGTGGTCTGCCAATTTCCAAAATGCCCTCAAAGCACTTCTGTGGAACAGTTTCTTCCTTTTTCCATTAACCCTGCAATAAATTCAAAGATCCCCATGCCACTGTCATGGACAGAGAAGAACACTGTGAGGAATATTTAGGGTCTCCACATGGCTAATACAGCATAGCCCCACCAAGCCCAAGACTTATATGTAGAGATTTTTTAAAAAGTGTGGGGGAGGAGGATGTCAGCTTTAGAACTGTCATGAAAAGTTATTTCAATTTTCTTTTTTTATCTTTTTTTTTTTTTTTTTTTTTTGCTTTTTGGGTCACACCCGGCAATGCTCAGAGGTTTCTCCTGGCTCTGAACTCAGGAATCACTCCTGGCGGTGCTCGGGGACCACATGGGATGCCGGGGATTGAACCCTGGCTGGCATGGGCCGGCCGCGTGCAAGGCAAACACCCTACCCGCTGGACTATCGCTCCGGCCCAATTTTTTCTTTTTTTAACTTTATTTTATTTTTTATTATACTACCGTGAGTTATACAGTTACAAAAGTTCATATTTGGGTTTCAGTTATACAGTGATTAAACACAGTGACTTACAAAGTTTTTTACAATATAGTTGTTAGAAAGATTCATCATTCAACACCAATCCCACAACCAGTGTGCCTCCATCACCGCCAGAGATTCTTATTTCCCACCACCTCCATCCCCTTGCCTGTTCCCTTACCAGCATTGATTATATTTTCTTTTTTTTTTTAATGTTTTATTATACCACAGTGAAACATACAATTACAAAGGTGTTCATAATTGGTTCTTGGTAATACAGTATTCCAGCACCCATCCCTCCACCAGTGCCCCATTTCCACCACCAATGTACCCCACCCCCCCGCCCACCCCCATGCTGCCTTAATAGCAGGTACCCCAGTTTCCTCTCTTTCTCTCTCTGTCTCTCTCTCTGTCTCTGCATCTCTCTCCCTCTTATTTTACACATTGTGGCTAGCCCTGCAGGTATTTAGAGTTTATCACTTAAGTATCTTTGTGTATATTCAATGGTGAGTTTTAATCTGCCATTACCATTTCCCACATTTAGTAAAACACTGGTATCTATTTATGTCGTATTAATGAATGCAGTCATTCTATATCTGTCCTTTTCCTTCTGACTAATTTCACTCAGCATGATAGTCTCCATGTCCATCCATTTGCAGGTAAATTTCATAATTTCATCTTTTCTGACAGCCTCATAGTATTCCATAGTGTAGATGAACCACAGTTTCTTTAGCCAGTCCTCTGTTCTCAGGCATTTAGGTTGTTTCCAGATTCTAGCTATAGTGAATAGCGCAGAGATGAATAAAGAAGTACAGATAGTGTTTCTGCTATGTGTTTTTCGGTCTCTAGGGTATATTCCCAGGAGTGCTATTGCTGGATCAAATGGGAGCTCAATATCTAGTTTTCGGAGGAATGCCCATATTGTTTTCCAAAAGGGCTGGGCCAGTCGGCACTCCCACCAACAGTGGATCAGAGTCCCTTTTTTCCCCACATCCATGTCAGCACCGGTTGTTCTTGCTGTTTTGGATGTGTGCCAGTCTCTGTGGTGTGAGATGGTACCTCATTGTTGTTTTGATTTGCATCTCCCTGATGATTAAAGATGAAGAACACTTTTTCATATGATTTTTGACCATTCGAATTTCTTCTTTTTTGGAAGCTTCTGTTCGTTTCTTCTCCCCATTTTTTGATGGTGTTGGCTGTTTTTTTCTTGTGGAATGCTACCAGTGCCTGATATATTCTGGATATTAACCCCTTGTCAGATGGGTATTGGGTGAATATCCTTTCCCACTCTGTGGATTGTCTTTGTATCTTTGTCACTGTTTCTTTTGAGGTGCAGAAGCTTTTTAGTTTTATATAATCCCATTTGTTTATCTTTGCTTCCATTTGCTTGGTCAGTGGTGTGTCGTCTTTAAAGATACTTTTCGTTTCGATGTCGTAGAGCGTTTCTCCTATGTTTCTTCGATGTACCTTATAGAGTCATGTCTGATGTTGAGATCTAGAATCCATTTTGATCTGACTTTTTGTGCATGGCGTTAGAAGGAGGTCAAAGTTCATTTTTTACATGTAGCTGCCCAGTTTTCCCAGCACCAATTGTTGAAGAGGCTTTCTTTGCTCCACTTAATATTTTTTTGCTTCTTTATCGAAGATTAAGTGGTTGTATATTTGAGAATGTGTTTCAGGATACTCAGTTCTATTCCATACATCTACAGGTCTTTCTCTATACCAATACCACACTGTCTTAATTACAACTGCTCTTTAGTAGAGCTTGAGGTTGGGGAAAGTGATACCTCCCATCTTTTCCCCCAAGGATTGCTTTAGCTATTCGTGGAGTTTTATTATTCCATACAAATTTCAGGAGTGTTTGTTCAATTTCTTTGAAGAACATCATGGGTATCTTTATAGGGACCACATTGAATCTGTATAAAGCTCTAGGGAGTATTACCATTTTGATAATGTTAATCCTTTCGATCCATGAGCAGGGAAGATGTCTCCATTTCCTCAGGTCTTCTTTTATTTCCTGAAGTAACGTTTTGTAGTTTTCTTTGTAGAGATCCTTTACATTCTTTGTCAAACTGATTCCTAGGTATTTGATTTTCTGCAGCGCAATTGTGAATGGGATAATTTCTTTAATGTCCCTTTCTTCTCTTTCGCTGTTTCCATATAGGAAGGCCATTGACTTTTGGGTATTGATTTTGTACCCTGCTACTCTGCTATAGAAATGTATTATTTCTAGAAGCCTCTTGGTAGAGTTTCGGGTTTTCCAGGTATAATATCATGTCATCTGCAAATAGTGATAACTTGGCTTCTTCCCGTCCTATCTGGATGCCCTTAATGTCTTTTTCTTCCCTGATTGCTATGGCAAGTACTTCCAGTACTATATTAAATAGAAGTGGTGAGAGTGGGCAGCCTTGTCTTGTCCCCTGATCTTAAGGGGAAGGATTTCAGATTTTCCTCATTGAGAATGATGCTTGCTGTGGGCTTGTAGTAGATGGCCTGGATTATCTTGAGGAAGGTTCCTTCAATCCCCATTTTATGGAGAGCTTTCATCATGAACGGGTGTTGAATCTTGTCAAATGCCTTCTCTGCATCTATTGATATGATCATATTGTTTTTATTTTTCTTTTTTGTTGATATGATGTATTATGTTGATTGACTTGCGGATGTTGAACCATCCTTGCATTCCCGGGATGAATCCCACTTGGTCATGGTGTATAATCTTTTTGATGACTCTTTGGATTCTATTTGCTAGTATTTTGTTGAAGATCTTAGCATCTGTATTCATCAGGGAGATTGGTCTGTAGTTTTCCTTTTTTGTGGCATCTTTGTCTGCTTTGGGTATCAGGGTGATATGTGCCTCATAAAAGCTTTTGGGAGTGTTTCTGTTTTTTCAATTTGCCAGAAGAGCTTAAAAAAGAATTGAGAGTAGGTCCTCTTTAAAGGTTTTGTAGAATTCACTGGTGAATCCATCTGGACCTGGGCTTTTGTGTTTGGGGAGACTTTTGATTACCGATTCTACTTCCTCAATGGAAATAGGTTTGTTGAGGTATTCCAAATCTTCTTGTTGCAGACTTGGGAAGCTATAGGAATTCAGGAATTTGTCCATTTCTTCTAGGTTTTCTTGTTTTGTGGCATACAAGCTCTCATAGTAATCTCTGATGATCTTTTGAATTTCTGTGGTTTCTGTTGTGATGTCCCCCGTTTTCATTTCTAATTCTATTTATTTGGGTTCTCTCTTTTCCTTTTCTTATAAGTCTTGCAAGTGGTTTGTCAATCTTGTTTATTTTTCAAAGAACCAGCTTTTGGTTTTGTTCATCTTCTGGATTGTTTTTTGACATTCCATCTCATTGATTTCTGCTCTAAGTTTTATTATTTCTTTCTTTCTGCTGGGGTTGGACTCCTTTTGTTGATCACTCTCTAAGATCTTAAGTTGTGAAGTCAGACTGTTTATGATGGCCTTTTCTTCTTTTCTGATGAATGCTTGAAGAGCTATGAACTTGCCTCTTAACACTGCTTTCGCTGTATCCCACAAGTTCTGGTAATTCGTGTCTTCAGTCTCATTTGTTTCAAGGAATCTTTGGATTTCCTCTTTGATTTCTTTTATGACTTGCTGGTTGTTCAGCAGTGAGCTGTTTAGTTTCCAGGTACTTGGTATTGGTCTCCGTTTTTGTGTACAATTAACTTCTATTTTCAGTGCCTCATGGTCTGAAAAAAATAGTTGGCACAATTTCTATCTTCTTGATTTTATGGAGGTATGATTTATGGCTCAGCATGTGATCTATTTTGGAGTATGTTCCATGTGCACTGGAGAAGAAAGTGTATTCAGCTTTTTGGGGATGAAATGCCCTGTATATGTCTACCAGCCCTCTTTCTTCCATCTCTTCTTTTAGGGCCAGTATTTCCTTGGTAAGTTTCAATCTTGTTGATCTATACAGGGTTGATAGAGCAGTGTTAAAGTCACCAACTACAATTGTGTTGCTGTCAATGTCTTCTTTGAAGTCTATTAGTAGTTGTTTTAGGTATTTTGCTGGCCCCTCGTTGGGTGCATATATGTTTAATAGCGTGATTTCTTCCTGATATATGCATCCCTTGACTATTAAAAAGTGACCTTCACTGTCCCTTCTGACCTTCTTCAGCCTGAAGTCTATGTTGTCAGATACCAGTATGGCTACCCCAGACTTTTTGGATGGGTTATTTGAATGAAGGATTGTTTTCAAGCCTTTTATTTTGAGCCTGTCTTTGCTCCGATTGTTCAGGGTGTGTTTCTTGAAGGCAGCAGAATGTCGGATTCAATTTTTTGATCCATTGTGCCACTCTGTGTCCCTTAACTGGTGCATTTAGACCATTGACATTGAGAGAGATTATTGTCATGGGATTTTGTGCCATCTTTCTGAATAGGTTGGTTGTTCTTTTTGGGTTATGTCTCGTCTTATAGTAGATCTTTCAGTCCTTCTTTTAAGGTTGGTTTTGATTTTACAAAGTTCCTAAGCTGTTGTTTATCCAAGAATCTGTATATCTGTCCTTCAAATCTGAGCGAGAGTTTAGCCGGATAAAGAATTCTTGCTGAGGGGCCGGAGCGATAGCCCAGGCGGGTAGGGCGCTTGCCTTGCACGCCGCTTGGCTGGGCCCGCCCGGGTTCAATCCCGGGGCATCCCATATGGTCCCCCGAGCACCGCCAGGACTAATTCCTGAGTGCAGAGCCAGGGAGTAACCCCGGGCATCGCCGGGGGGGCCAAAAAAAAAAAAAAAAAAAAAAAAAGAATTCTTGCTGAGGCATTCATTTCATTAAGTTTTTTACTATATCCCACCACTGCCTTCGGGCTTGGTGGGTGTCTTCTGAGAAGTCTGCTGAAAGTCGAATGGATGCTCCTTTGTACACAATTTCCTTCTTTGATCTTGCTGCCTGAAGAATTCTGTCTCTGTCTATGGCATCCATTACTTTGACTAGGATGTGTCTTGGGGTCTTTCTATTGGGGTCTCTTCTTGCTGGTACGCGCCGGGCTTCTTGGATCTGGATGCCTTTTGTCCTTTAACTCAGGGAACTTTTCAGCCAGGATGTTTTTAACTGTTTTAATTTCCTTGGGGTTACTTTCCTGTCCCTCTGGGACTCCTATGATTCTTATGTTGTTCTGCCTGGCTTCATCCCATTGTTCTCTGTTTCGTTGCTGATCCATTATCCGGTCTTTTTTCCATCTTATGTAGATCTCTGAGTGCTTTCTGCAGCTCATCTTCAGTCTCACTGATTCTCTCTTCCGCTGCTGTCATCCTACTATTCAGAGCCCCGATTGTGTTTTTCATTTCGTCTACTGAGTTTTTAAGCTATGATTTCTTTATTTGCATGGTTCTCATTTCTGCTCTCATTTCCTCCCATAGTTTATTGACAGCCCTTTCAACTGTTTCGCTTTATGTTCTCCTGTATTTTATTGGACATCTGCTCAATTTTTTCATTGAGCTCCTTAAACATCCTACCAATTTCTTCTCTGATTTCATTGTCAGAGAGATTATGCACATCTGTATTCTTTTTTGAGTCTTCAGGGTCGATTCCTTCATCTGGTCTTCGAGCTGGGGATCTGCGTTGTTTCCCCATGGTGTTGTGGTGTTCAGGGATAGATTCCTCTGGTGTACTGTTTCTTTTTCTTGAGGGTATTACCTTCCCTTGGTGTTGAATTTCCTAGTTTTTCTATTAATAAGCGGCCGTTAGCGTTGGCTTACCAGCCAGCCGCACACCCCAGGGAGGTAGGTTACCTGAGGTGAAGTCAGGCCAGTGTGAGAGTCAGCATTGATTATATTGACCATTACAGCCCATATAAAGGAATGGTATTGATAGAGTCATGACTTTTTTTTCTTTGTTGTTATTTGTGAGTCTGGCCAGTTTCTGTTCTTGCATTAACTTTCTGAGTGTCTAGAACATAGTGGGTTTCTACTAGTCAACCCCAGACCCATCACCACTGCACTTATGGACACTTATGTCAAATTTTTCTCAACCTCTGTTTGAACTTGTCCTATGCATAAACTGAATAATCTATCTATATTCTTGTTAGGGTTATTCTCTAAATATGGTTGATGAATATATTCTTAGATGTAAGTCAATAGAGATTATTAAATCTCCATTATGCCATTTGAGCACACTGTATAAGAAATTATCAATATGTTCCCACAGACTACATACTTGTGATTGTATGTCCATACTTAATTCTATGAAAAGTGGTGTGTGGGCATTTATCTTGCAAACAGCTGACGCGAGTTCCATCCCCCAGCATCCCATATGGTCCCCTGAGCACTGCCAGGAGTAATTTCTCAGTGCAGAGCCAGGAAGAACCCCTGAGCATGGCCAGGTGTGACCCAAAAAGCAAAAAAAAAGTGGTATGATACCTGTTACATCAGTATACCAGGCTTTGAGATGTCACACAGCTGCAAAGTGGCCACATGCCACAGAGAAAGCCTGCAGCAGCTCTTCCATGTGTCTGTATCCCTTAATCATGGCCAACAGCAATGGCAGCAGTTCTGGGCAGGCCCACTGGGCCTTATGAAGGGGATCAAAGTGGGGGAAGGGGTCCCAGCTCCAACTCCACAGAAGCCTGGTGATTTTAGGCACCAAGACCCACATACCTGGGCTTTAAATTGACTTCTCTCTTGGGTGGGGCTCTGACGCAGCTTTGTAGTCCAGACCTTGAAAATGGCTGCAGTGTATGAAGTTTTTCTGGCTTTTGAGGTTTCTATCAGGGTAGCAGGTGAGGACCAGAACCTGCCCCAACTCTAGGATGCCTCATAGTCTGCTAGACAAAGGTAGAACTACCAGCATCTCCAAAAAAAGTGTTATTTCTAAATCTAGAATAAAACTCAGAACACTTGGAATTTGTGTTCATTTGACTCTTGTGGGACAGGGAGGAGGAAATGAGTATAAGACTGTTGTAGACTTAGAAATTTCTTTCCTGGG
>JAJIBD010013172.1:0-10000 GCA_021461705.1 Cryptotis parvus | reverse complement strand
ATCTTATATGTTATACATATTACGTATATATGTTTTTTTGTTATATGTATATATGTATATATGTATATATGTATATATGTATATATGTATATATGTATATGTATTTGAATAAGTAAATATATGTGTGTGCATGCACGTGTGTGTGTGGTGAGAGAGAGAGAGAGAATAAGTAAAATTGAACAGATTTTTTTTGTTTTGGTTTTGTTTTGTTTTTAGAGTCAGGGATCAAACCCAGGGTTTTACAAATGCAAAGTCACTAAGTGCCACTTAGTCATATACCAGATCCAAACAAGTATTTAAAAAATAATTATAATAAGATGATATTATTTTTTACCAAAACAAAGGTCTCAGTTCAGCACAATATTTTCACCCTAGTTGAAAGCACAGTAAGATTCCAGCAAGGCAGAGGTATAGCACAGTAAGAGATCCCTACCCTGGCATGTGTGAGGCACTGGTCAGAGTCCCTGCACTGCATTGATGCCGCTGTGGTCCCAGGTGATGGATGTGAAGAGCTTTCTCTCCACCCACCTCTGCAGCCCTAGGAATGCCTGGGGAAAATCTAGGACTGATAAGAGTGTGCTGTGAGCCTGGCTCCTTGCAGGATTAACAATTCTCTCAAAGACAAGTAGTGGTAGTGAAGTAAAAACACACTTTATTTGCAAGTTGGGGGGCAAGAGCGAGAGCGAGAGAGAGAGAGAGAGAGAGAGAGAGAGAGAGAGAGAGAGAAAGACAGAGACAGAGACAGAGAATGTATGCTCAAGAGACAGCAGGAACTTCTCCAGGGTGGAGAGAGTGAGAGCAACACGCACAAGATTGAAAGCAGCTTCTCCAGTGGAGAGGGAGGGAGTGAAGGAAGCCCCAGCACACATCCCAGCATCAGATAGGAAAGTCCACATCTCAAGAGGAGAGATGAGAGTGACATATGTTTTTTGGCGCCACGTGTGCTTGGCAGCATTGCCTGGGCAGGAAGCACATGAACTAGGGCAGCACATACATGTGCTTCCTTTGTTCAGGATGACCTTTATTTCCTTTACTCAAGGGTTGCTTGGTTTCTCCCAAGCTGCCCCACATGGGGTTTTCTACCTGGGTAAGGATCTTTTAAGGCCTTGGTTCCTGTGTCCACAAAGAGGATTCTTGTGGGCTGGTTGGTTTCATTGCTTCCCAAAAACTCATTGTCTTAGGGAGCCCTTTCCTATCTGCCTGCCTGCCTGAATGCCAACTACGGTGTCAAGGGTAGTCCCCAAGCACTTCCAGGGATGGCCACAAAAAGAAAAGAAAAGGAAATAAACAATCCAGAAAAAGAAAAATCTTGATTGGCTAGGGTTCAGGATAATGTTTTACTGGCAAGGTATGATCTGGTTCTTCAAAAATAGGCAAAGATTTTGGATAGACTAGTGCAATGGCAGAAGCCAGAGAAATACTGACAATATACAGTTCTCAAGAGGAGGACTGAAAGTGGAGGTATTCATTCTGTACAGTTTTCTATAGGTTACTCAGACTACAATAATTTGAAAAGACTTTTAAAGTCCTCTCCCCTGCTTTGACTACATATCTAAGGCTTTTTCAGTTACTGTTCTCTTAACAAAACATCACACAGATTGAATACTGAAGCAGATACAAGATGCCAATTCATAATAAATGTTTTATTCTGGGGAAATATTTTGTGGTAATTTACCACATGAAGCCAAGAGGATTGGCACCTTCTATCTTCGTCAAGCAGAGTTGCTCACAAAGAATTAGACGGAACTAAAGTGATAGCATAGAGGGTAGGGTTTTTGCCTTGTGCCTGGCCAACCCTGGTTCTGTCCTCCACACCCTATATGGTCTCCTGAGCCTACCAGAAATGATCCTTGAGCACAGAGACAGGGGTTAGCCCTGAACACTGCCAGGTGAGACCCAAAAGCAAAAAATTAAAATGAAACAAAGAATGAGACCAATGGATGGCAGTTAGGCAGATCCCAAGCTAGCCTCAACAGTCCTGAACAAGGTTATCCTATTTTGTTTCCATTAACAGGTGCATTAAGAACAGTAAGCTGGTACATTAGGGGAATATTTACATAGCTGTGGCCAGTGGCCACAATCAGCAGGAAACTTGTAGTACTAAATTCATGGCAATTTCTTAGTGTATTCTTACTGTATTCTTATTGTATTACTGCACTTTGCTGCCCACATTGTAAACTAGACTTATTTTACTCAAGAGAATATCCCAACTTTGGGATTATTATTATTAAGGGATAATTTCCTAAATTTTAATAAAATTATATTGTTTATGTTAATATGTAACCAATTCATTATCCCATTTCAGATAAATAAGTAAATTTAAAATACCTTAGTATTTATGTCTAATATGGTAGGCGTATGTGTATGTGTACATATATAAATACAAATATGTACTTACCTATTGTGCAAAAGCCATTTAAGAATCTTTAGTCATTTCAGGAATGCAAAGGATCCTGAAAGAAAGGTTTTTAAAAATTTCTATAAACCTATGGATTATGGACTCTCAATCAAAATTTTAAAATAAAAGTAGAATATTACTTTTTAAAATTCAGAGTATAAATTGTATTTATATATATACAATTCTATACTTACATATTGTGCAAAAGCCGTTTAAGAGTCTTTAGTAATTTCAGGAATGCTAGCGATCCTGAAACAAAGTTTTTATAAACTTTGTTTATAAAGTTTATGTAAACTACATATAAGCTATAAAAAGTTATAAGCCTATAGATTATGAATTCTCAGTCAAAATTTAAAAAATAAAAGTAAAATATTACTTTTAAAAATTCAAGTTCAAATCTGCCAGATAAGATGTGCTACTTCCCGAGTAAACAGTTTTTTCACACTTTATTACCTCATTATTTTTATAAGGCTCAAGTAAGATTAAGATTACATATGTAAGGCCAGAGAAATAGTGCAGCAGGTAGGGTGCTTACCTTGTATGCAGCCAACCGGAGTTCAGTCTCTGGCAGCCCATATGTTCCTCCAAGCCTGCCAGATGACCCATGAGCTCAGAGTCAGGGATAAGACGCAAACACCCCGGGTGTGGCCCAAAAACAAACAAAGATTACATATGCAAGGAAACAAGAATACAGCAAACACCAAATAGTCAACTTTTTTAAAAATCATCCCCTTTTTTATATAGAGCTAAACTGTCGATGATCTGGGAGATTTATTAATAAAATTTACTTAATGTAGAACTGATTTAATAATCTTGACTATTATAGTAATGTGTTCAACTGTTCAAAAAATATCACACTAGTGAAAAAGTATTTAGGACACACCTAGCAATGCTCAGGGGTCATTCCTGGCTCTACTGTCAGGAATTGTTCCTGGTGGTGTTTGGAAGACTGTGATTTCAGATTCCAAGGATTGAACCCAAGTCGACCACATGCAAGGCGAATGCCCTATCTGCTGTATTACGGCTCAGGCTCCATCCTCCTGCAATACTTTTCTGTGACAATAGAGAATAGACCTGAAACTTGAAGGAGGTTAAGCCGAACATTAACATGTGTTTTCCTGCAAAGAGCAATGTCTTGCTGCAGCCTGAAGTCTCAGCTTCCCAGGAACTTGGGTGATAGGGACCAGTTTTCGGTGCCATGAAAATCAAGTGGATCTCAGGTGCAGCTTGACATCTGATGTGGGACTGACAGGACACTAGTGTCCACACTGCAGGTGCTTGTGGCAACTTTCACCACTCTGGAGCCATCCCATCCCCAGGCACCTTCCCAGGAAGACAGAGTGGGTTGAGCAGGAGGGCTGTATCACGGGCTCTGTTGAGACTGCTGCCTCAGTCACTTTTACCACAACCATTTGGGGAACGCCAATTGACTGACATTTTTTAAGTTGGGTTTTTTTTCTGCTTTTGGGTCACACCCAGAAATGCACAGGGGTCACTCCTAGCTCTGCACTCAAGAATTATTCCTGGCAGTGCTCAGGGAACCTTATGGGAAACAAGATATTGAACCTGGACTGGCTGCTTGCAAGGCAGTGCCTTACCCTGCTGTTCTCCAGTATTTGTAAGACTTTGGAACCACACCCAGAGGTGCTAAAGTTTGACTCCCGACTCTGAGCTCAGGGATCGCTTCTGGCAGGCTCAGGGATATATGAGGTTCAGGGAGTGAACTTAATAAAGATGTTTTTCCTAAAGCCCTTGGTGTTTTGGAATTCTATTTGAGATTCCCTCTAAACTCTTGAGTCCTTATTTATTATAGGAAAACAAATAAATGGGTGATTTTTATTTATGCATTCATTTATTTATTTTGGTTTTTGGGGTCACACCCAGTAGGGCCTGGGGTTTACTCCTAGCTCTGTGTTTAGGGATCACTCCTGGAAGGACTCAGGAGACCATATGGGGTACTGGGGATCAAACCTGGGTCAGCCTCATGCAAGACAAGCACCGTACTCATTGTGCTTTTGTTCCAGCCTCTAAATGGGTGATTTTTAAAATACTAAAAATTTCCCCTAAAGTTTCTATAGGTGTCCATTGAGATAGCTTTGCATTAGGGTAATTATAAAATCATGTATTTTAGCGGACTTTAAATATTTCTGTCAGTTGTCATTATCATGCTTATTCATGTATGATTTAATGTGGCCATTTTCAAGTGGAAGGGGACATTTCTGTCAGTGGACTCCTGAGTTCTTCAGAAGCATTCATCTTTGATGGTTTCTGTGCCCTGGAAAACTTGTTACCTCCTCAACCCCAAGCCAATCTTACAGAAGTGGTACCACATTCTTAGAGAAGTGGTACCATCCAGAGACTAAAAGACATGGGGCAGAGCTGCTACTGGCTCTCCCTGTGCCCAGCCACTCACGAGACGCCCAGGAGGGAAAGAGGGTTTTAGCCCTGGCCTGCCACCCCAGCAAAGCCTTGCAACAAGCCAGATGACTCCCCAGTCCATGAGGGCCTCCATTTTCCACATCCGGACTTCCCTCTCATCAGAACTCCACCCAGCAGACCAGCCTATTACAGCCCGGCTTGCGCTGCCGCTTGCGGCCATGCGGTTCATCAATAAATGCTGGATTTAGAGATAATTATGCTACCCGTACGGCAGAGCCTGGCAAGCTACCCGTGTCGTATTTGATATGCCAAATACCAGTAACAATTATAGACCTCATTCCCATGACCTGATGGAATGGTTTGAGGCTCTTTATATTCCTGGAGTAGGTTGCCCTTGGGCTCTACTTGCATGAGACAGGACATATGGAGATGTTACTGGTGCCCGCCGAGAAAATAGATGATTAACGGGAAGACAGTGATACAGTGATACCACGTTACCATATTTCTTTCCCATCTTGATTTTTTTTCACCTTATGTATATTTCCTGAAGATTGTTCCTATCAGGTTATAAAGACATTCCTAGTGCCTTTCCATGGCTTTTGGTATCTCATAGTTTTTTCTTAGCTATAGTACTCCAGTTTGTCCATACTTTAACTGAATAATTCTCTATTATTCAGTTATGTTTTTCCCTAGTTTACCATTACTTAAAAAGGTTTTAAATTATATTTTTGTCAGTACCTTTTTGTGGTGAGTTTCTAGGAGTAAGTTTGCTGGGTCAGAGGGCAGAATATATAAATAAATGTTTTGAATACTGCCAAATTCCTCTCCTCAAGATTTTTCTATTTTGCATTCACAGCAATTATGTGAGATTGCCATTTTCTTACGGCAACTCACCAGTAATGTTGCAAATATCTCGATTTTCATCAATTTAATTAAAACATTTTTACAAGATCTATATGTATACGTCTTTATATCATTAGTATGCTTCTTTAAGCTGTATATGAGAAAGAAATTATTTCCAGAAGCATAAAATAAAATATACTATATATACTCTTCCCTTCTTCTCCTTTTGGCTATAAGAGCGGGCAGAGCGGTGGTGGTAAAGAGATAGTACAGTGGGTAGTGAATTTGCCTTGCATGCAAAAGACCCAAGTTCGATCCTTGGCATTCCATATGATCCCCCAAGTAACACCAGGAATAATTCCTGAGTCCAGAGCCAGGAGTAAGCCCTGAGCATTACCAGATATGGTCCCAAAACACAATAGCATCAAGCAAAAACTGGGGATCTGGAGTGATAGCTCAGTGGCTGGGACACTTGCCTTGCATGTGGCTGCCCAGGTTCAATCACCAGCACTCTATATTGTCACTTGAGCCATGCTAGGAGTGATCCCTGAGCAGAGCCAGGAGTAACTGTTCAGCACCACTGGGTGTGATCCCTAAAACAAAACAAAAAAGTAAACAGAAAGAAAATCTATAAGAGCAAAAATTCTTGATAAAAAAAATTCTTTTATCAACAGATAAGAGATATTAAGAAGCTCAAAGCAAAGATGTTGAATGTGAGAAAATATTGAATGAAATTTAATTTTACATGGAAAATATAACAAGTAGACTATCTTGCAGACATAAAAAGTGTCACAATAATGATTCAAATGAAAGAGAGAGAAAAAATGTGGTAGAAAAAATTATAAGAGAAATATTTCTTCATTTGAAGAGCAAATTAACATGGTAATAGAAATTTCAAAAGGATAAATACCATATACAAAGAAGTTCTAAGAATTTCTAAAACAAAATAATCACAGGTGTATAGGAAGCAGAGATAACACTCTTTTTTTTAAATTTTGCTTTTTGAGTCATACCCAGCAGAACTCAAGGCTTGCTCCTGGCTGTGTACTCAGGAATCACTCCTGCTGGTCTCTGAGGACCATATGTCATGGCACGGATTGAACCTAAGTCAACTGCATGCAAGGCATGGACACAACCCAATGTATTATTGCTCCAATCCCAATATCTCCCAATTTCAAATTCACAATAACTTACACCAAACATATCATTGTTAAGTTATCATAAATCAATGGTTGAAAAATATAAAGACTGTTAAGGAAAAGAAAAAAAATTATATATGAAAGTACATTGACTTCCATCTGACTTATTAGCCAAAGAAAGTAGAATTATATATTCACACCTCTGATATATTAAAAAATTAAATTGTATATTCATACCACTACTTTATAAAAAAAAGTTCCAGCTAAGGTTTTATCTTTTAAAAAATCATTAAACAAAGCCGGAGCGATCTAGCAGTAGGGCCTTAGCCTTGCATGTGGCAGGCCTGTGCCGGCCTGGGTTCGATCCCCGGCATCCCATATGGTCCCCCAAACACCGCCAGGAGTGATTCCTGAGTGCAGAGCTAGGAGAAACCCCTGAGCATTGCCGAGTGTGACCAAAAAAAAAAAAAAAAAAGCAAAAAAATCATTAATCAAAATCATAGGAAAGTAACGTTTTCAGACAAACAGAAGCTAATGAAGCATACAACCACTAAAACTACTTTTATGAAAAAAGTTCTTCTAAGGGGACACTCATCCATTGTTGGTAGGAATGTTGACTGGTACAGCCTTTCTGGAAAACAATATGGACATTTCTCCAAAGACTAGAAATTGAACTCCCATTTGACCCAGCCATACCACTCCAAAAACACACAACAGAAACACCATCTGCACTTTTATTTTCATAGCACCACTATTCACAATAGCCAGAATCTAGAAACAACCAGTGTGCCTGAGAACTGATGACTGGATAAAGAAACTTTGGCACATCTATACAATGGAATACTATGCAGCTGTTAGGAAAAGTGAAATTATGAAATTTTCCTATAAATGGATGGACTTGGAGAAGATCATGTTAAGTGAAATTAGCCAGAAGGAAAAAGACAGATATAGAATGACTGCATTTATTTGCATGACATAAATATATATATTTACATATTATGATACCAATATCCAAGGCCATGCAAACCATAGATCAGCTGGTTTTGTCAAAGGTGGAAATTATCACAAACGTGTGGGAGTCAGAGGTTAGGTAAGACAGAGAATAGAACAGAGCACTAATAATTGTCAAAAGGGCTAATACCAACCTAGAACTGAGTATTAAATACAGACAAAAAGATGCACAGGACAACCTCTTAATGTATGTATTTTAATCCACAGTGTGGAAGGGAAGGAAAATAGAAAAAGAGAGAAGGAAAATATATAGAACCTGCCATAGAGGCAGGCTAGGGGGAGTGGGGGAGAGAATCGGGGACATTGGTGGTGGGAAATGGGCACTGGTGGAGGAATGGGTACTGGAGTACTGTATGACTGAAACCCAAAAATTAACATCTTTTGAACATCTTTGTAATTGTATATCTCATGGTGGTATAATAAAATATTTTTAAAAAAGTTCTACATGAAAAGAAGAAACCAAAGTATAAAATTCCTTTTGAAAGGTTATAGATAGTAATATAGCAGATATGTAAAAAAATAAAACATAAAGGGGAAGAAAATTTATCAAATCTCTAATTAAATAATGAGTTGATGCCACAACAACAGCATTTGTGAGGATGTATAGATGATTTAGAGAGAAGTGTAGACGATGGCCTAATGATTTAAAAATGCTTGCCTGGCAAGTGTCAGGTCATGAATCCAAACGTTTTGATACTGCCTCATGGGCAAAGATGACCAGGACAATTCCACTGTCTATATAGCACAGTTCAAAGGTTATGTATGATGACTCAGTGTTAAAACACTTGCCTGACCAAAGCAAATCTGAAAGTTCAAACCCTGGAGCTGCCACACACACTAAGGCCATTTGATGGCTCTGCTGTTGGGAGTTCTCAGTGAGAAAGGGTCTAGAAGACTGCTCAAGACAAATGTGAGATTGCACTTAATCCTGGTGTCAAATGTTGAAGCAATATTGCCCATCAAAAACTAAAGACTCTACCCAAGAACACACATTTGCAAAATATAATAGCCATAATGATAAAGCAATGCAGAATTCCATCAAGCTGAGTGAAGTCACTAGCCCAGATGAGCCAAGCAATAATGATGAGCTATATAACCTCTCTAACAAGGAAATTTGGAAGGAATAATTAAGGATGCATTAGATACTCAAAGAAGCAATGGAATACAGCATCAATAAAGTACAAGAGGACATCAGAGCAAAAAGGTGGAAAATGCAGACCAAAATACAAGCAAAAATGACAGATATTAAAAATGTTTTAAGTGAAATGAAAAAATACACTCTCTGCTATGGTGAGTAACAACTGCTGAAGAAAGAATTAGTGATCTCCAAGACATGGACCAAAGATTCTCTAGACAACAGCAGAAGATGGACAAAAGACTCACAATTAACAGACAAGAGATAATCAGGATAAAGCCAAAAGGAATAACGTATGGATCATTGGGGGTCCCAGAAGGGCAAAAAGAAAACCCTGATGAAAAAGAAACTTCTCCTTGTTTTTTCTTCAATGATGCCAGAGCCATCATTGCTGAGAAGTTGCCGGAACTAAAGAACACTTGCTGACAGATTCAGGAGGCCCAAAAGGTACCAGCTAAAAGAAACCCCAATAAGAATACTCCAAGACACATCCTAATTAGAGTGACAAAAAATCATAGATAGAGATAGAATACTGAAAGCAGCAAGATTATTTTTTTTTACTTTTTTGGGGGTCACACCCGGCAATGTTCAGGGGTTACTCCTGCCTCTACATTCAGGATTTACTCCTGGCAGTGCCTCGGGGACCATAAGGGATGCTGGGGAACAGAACCCAGGTCGACCATGTACAAGGCAAACACCCTACCCGCTGTGTTGTCGCCTCTGGCCCCAAAGCAGCAAGATCAGTGAAGGAAATCACATACAAAGGAGCATCCCTATGATTTATAGAAGACTTCTCAGATGAAACAGTCTGAGCCCAAAGACAATGGTGGGTATTGTGAAAAGACTCAAGGAACTGAAGGACTTACCAAGAATAAATTACCTGGCTAGACTCACATCCAGATATGAAGGAAAGATACACAATCTCATGGATAAGCAACAACTCAGGAACTTCATAGACACAAAACCAAATTTAAAAGAAGGACTGAAGGGTCTACTGTAAGATAAGATAAAACCCAAAAGCACAACAAGTTTAAAGAGAAAGATAGCACAAAATCCCATGACAATAATCTTTCTCAGTGTCAATGATCTAAATGC
>JAJIBD010013171.1:0-33333 GCA_021461705.1 Cryptotis parvus | reverse complement strand
TTCTGTTATGTTATAGAACCTAGACAAAATGAACAGATTCTTAGAATCATAAGAACTTCCAAAACAAAATGCAGAAGAAATAAGAAACCCAAAGAGAACAATCACAGGAAAGACATTGAAACAATAATTAAGAATTTCTCACTGCCTACCAAAAATACGCAGTGGAAACACCATCCCTACTTTTATGTTCATAGCAGCATTATTCACAATAGCCAGAATCTGGAAGCAACCAGAGTGCCCGAAAAATCGATGACTGGATAAAAAAGCTTTGGTACATCTACACAACGGAATACTATGCAGCTATTAGGAAAATTTTGCCTATAAATGGATGGACATGGAGAAGATTATGTTGAGAGAAATTAGCCAGAAGGAGAGAGACAGATACAGAATGACTGTATTTATCTGCATAACATAAATATATATGTACATATTATGATACCAATATCCAAGGTCAAGTGAAACATGTATCAGGAGGTCTTGTCAAAGGTGGAAATTATCACAAACGTGTGGGAGTCAGGAGGCTAGGTAAGACAGAAAAATGGAACAGTGTGCTAACAATTGTGGAGGGTACTAATGCCAACCTAGAACTGATCATTAAATACAGGCAAAAAGATACACATGACAACCCTTTAATGTATGTTCTGTAATCCATAGTCTGGAGGGAAAGGAAAAGAGAAAGAGAGAGAAACGGAAAGAAATAAAGAACCTGCCATTGAGCAGGGCTGGGGAAGGGGAGGGAACCAGGGACGTTGGTGGTGGGAGATGGGCACTGGTGGCAGGATAGGTGCTGGAACACTGTATGACCAAAACCCAAATATGAACTTTTAATTGTATATCTTTGTAATTGTAAAAATAAAAAAAAATTAAAAAAAAAGAATTTCTCACTGCCTGGTGAGGCTTCTCTGGCTTACATCTAAATGGGTTTATTCTGAATGGGAGGTAAGACTTGAAAATAATGTAGAACTCCTCCATTCTGGATGGGACCCAGCAGACTTCACACTGACCTGCACCATGTATATAAAGGGTTCACACCATAGTTCCTGAAATGACAGATCTACTAAAAAAATTACATGCTGCTTATAGTTCTTCCTGTAGTTTTGTGAAGATGGGAGGAGAATATAAAGAGCTACCACTAAAGCCCTTAGAACCTTCCAGGGGATTAACTACAAAAACCCATCCCCTAGAACAAGCAGGAACACTAGAAAATCTGTGGGAAATATATGTAGAAACCCACCAAGTTCAATGAACAAAAACAGCATCACTGAAGACAAAGACACCACTAAATCCTTAGGTAGCATCTTTAGGGTAAAGATGTTCAATGATTCAAAGAAACAGTAGCAAAGGTGGTCAGCAAATAATAAGAACCAATGTTAGTTGAAACAAAAAAAATCACTACAGTCAGAAATGTCAAAAATGAAGAACATGGCAGGTGACATAGAAGCTCTGAAGAGCAGAATAACAAGGAAAAAAATTGAGGAACTCCAAGATGAGAAGGAAGAAACTACTAAGCAACAGCTGAAGGCGGAAAATAGTCTGAAAAGAAATGGACAGCATAGCAGAGATGTATGGGATGAGTTCAAGAGGAATATAAAAGAATTATTGGAGTCTCTGGAAAACAAAAAGAGAAATGAAGAAAAAATAGTTAAAGAAATCATCGATAAGAGCTTCCCAGAATTGAGGCTTACAAGCATGGAGATCCTAGAGACCTGATAAGTCTCAATAAAAATAGACCTAATAAGGGCAAGTCCAGGACACATTATACTCAAAATGACAAAATCCAAAGATAGAACAGAGGACAGCAAGATCAAAAAAGGAATTTACGATATAAAGGAAAGTCCATAAGATGCACAGCAAATCTGTCAAATGAGATACTACAAACTAGATGAATATGGAAGGATACAGTACAAAAACTCAACAAAATGAACAATTCTTCAAGTATCCAGCTATATTATAATTTAGATATGAAGGAAGTATGCAGAGCTTCCTGAACAGGAAACGAATTATGGAATTCATAGACTTGAAACCAATTTTGCAGAAAGCCTTAAAAGAGCTCCTTTAAAAGACAGGAGAAACATCCCATCATATGCACTGAGTATGGCACTCACTAATGGTGCATATGGTTGTTCTCTACTAGAGGACAATTAAGAAAAATTAAGAAAAAAGCCCAGATGTTGCAGGACTAAGAGCCTCTGCATCTTCCCTGGATTACCTCTTGAAGGTCACTTTGTAGATAGGGGGATAGTTTAAATGCAGTAGTTTATCTGACCATGCATTCTGTACTGGCTGGTATAAATATTCTCTCATGCTACCGCAATCATCGTGGGACTAGCTAGATCTTACCAGCATATTTGCCTGGCCATGTTGGATCTCTAAGTACTTAGACCAGAGAGAAATGCTGTTTGCCTCCAAGCAAGCAAGCATGGCTCCCTGATAACTCAAAGGCAACTAAAATACAAAACTACTGCGAAGTAGAGGAGACTCTTGTGAAGGCTTGGAGAAATATTTAACTGGAATCAGTATAGTCTTTGGTACAGAGGCATGCCATCTCAAAAACCCCCTTCTCTACCCTATAAAGGCATTTCCAGGCTGATCTTGGCTCAAAACATTAGCATATAAAAGGGCCTAGGTGGAGGTGCTGGGAGAAATTACCTGAGGGCATTTGACCCTCCCTGCTTCCCATAATAGTGGGAGGTCTGAGTTGCAGGAGTATAAAAACAGCTTGCTTCCTCTCTTGCTCTCTCTTTTGGGATCTCTATGGGCTCGCACTCTTCTTGGGAGTCTTGTCTTTTTCTCCTATTTACAGGGCCTTTACATGTGGTGGCCACCATCTTGGCCTACACGTGGCTGGGGTTCTAGCCGGGAATTTTCAGCACAAGGTTTTTCCTATTGTTGATTTGTATGCCTGAACCTGTGATAAGTAAAGCATTTTAAAACCTGTGCCAGATTCCTGAGTTTTCATCCATTCCCTGCCAGCTTTGGAGGGTAGGAGGGAACTAACTTCCCAGTACTGTTGGGGACCCCAGTGGCTTTCCCCAACACCCAGCAATTAATAATTACAAATTGACCTTCATTGATTTATTTTCTGATAATTTTTTTGGGGGGGGGTCACATATAGCGATGCTCAGGGGTTATTCCCTGATATACACTCAGAAATTACCCCTGGCTGTGCTCAGGGGACCATATGGGATGCTGGGATCTAACCCAGATTGGCATTTGTGGAAGGTAAATACTCTACCCACTATTCTATCACTCCAGCCCTATTTTCTGGTAATTCTATTTGCTTACCCTTTAAGATTTATTAGACCAAGCAATAGGGCATAATTTTGTTATATGCTTGGCAAGCCAGGGGGCTTCACTTATGACAGAGAAGAAGAAGAAAAAAGGATGGAATTTGAGAAAGAGCATGGAGAAGGGAAAAATAATCTCTTCAAGAATAAAGCTCTAGGTCAGATGGTTCTAGTAGTTCCATCAAACATTCAAGGCAAACTTATTGATTTACTTCTTAAGCTCTTCCAAAAATATTGAAGAAACAGCTCCTTTCTAATATATTCTATGAAGTCAACAGTACTCTAATCACCAAAGCAGATAGAGACAGCACTAGAAAATACAATTTCAAACCAAATTCTCTGCTTAACATTGATGCAAAAATCCACAATAAATGGACAAGAACAATAGAACAGGTGGCAGTGCATTTGTCTACACACAGCTGAGCCAGGTTCAATGCCCAGAACCCCCAGATGGTCTCCCAAGCACTTCCAGGAGTGATCCCTGAGCTCAGAGACAGAAGTAAGCCCTGAACCCAGTTGGATGTGGCCCCCAAAACTAAAACAAACAAAAGTTGTCAATGAAATCTTAGCGAACTTACAGTGTATCAAAAAAGATCAAAAAACACAATCAAGTGGGATTCACCACAGGCATACAAGGATGGTTCAACATATGAAAATCAATTAAGAAAATAAAATGCATCAGTAGAAGGAAAGATAAAAACCATATGAGTATATCAATAGATAGAGAAAGCATTTGACATGATCGAACATTCATTTATGTTAAAAGTCCTCATCAAAATAGGAGTGGAAGGAACCTTTCTCAGAATAATAATGTCTGCCAGTAACATTAATTATGTATGTTAAGGAGGTTGGCTGGAGGGTTGCAGGGAACCAGGGAATACTGGTGAATGGAATTTGACTGGTGGTGGAATTGTTACTGGAACATTGTATGTCTGAAACTTAACTGTAAATAACTATGCAAATCATGGTGCCTCAATAACAAAAAATAAAAAATATAATGAAAAACACAAATGCAATCAAGCCCTATACTTACTTTTAAAAGAACCACTCATGACTAACTGAAATGAATGTAGGATGAAAAGAAAGATGAGTTTGGTGAGAGAGATATCTCATCTCTGCAACTGAGAAAAGAGATGCCATTTATCAAATATATTAATGGAAACATTATAAAAGAAGTAAAATTGGGGGGAAAAGGTTAAGTAATATCAGGAAAGAAATTTTATATATGTTAAATTTGAGATGCTTTAGAACATCTACAGAGAAATTTTATAGATAGTTGGGTAAACTAAAGCTGAGATAATTTGAGAGTTAATAGCATATAGATAATATTTAAAACCATAGGATCTTTAAGGAATGGTTCTTCGGGTCCTGAAACTAGGTCTATACAGTAATAACTGGAAATGATTACTCTGGACAAGAACCGAGAGTGCCGGGATTGGAGTGATAGCACAGTGGATAGGGCATTTGTTTTGCATGTGGCCAACCCAGGTTCGATCTCTGGCATCCCATATGGTCCCCGAGGCACCACCAAGAGTAATTCCTGAGTGCAGAACCAGGAGTAACCCCTGAGCATTGCCAGGTGTGACCCCCAAAAGAACTGAGTGCCAAAAAGTAGGCAAAGAGATATACATGGAAACCTTTCAGTATGTATATTGCAAATCATAGAACCCATAAGGGAGAGGGAGAGAGGAGAGAGAGAGAGTGAGAGAGTGAGAGACAGAGAGACAGAAAGAGAGAGAGAGAGAGAGAGAGAGGAGAGAGAGAGAGAGAGAGGAAAAGTGCCTTCCATAGAGGCATACTGGGATGTGTGTGGGAGGACAAGTAGAGGTTTAGGTGGGAGGGAAACTGACACCAGCAGGTCAACCTGGACCAGCATGACAAAGGCACCAGAAGTCAGAGGGAACCAGAGGGCATCTTGATACCCCCCAAATCACTGCAGTGTTGCTGCCAGTCCACCCCAACCCAGGACTGTCTCCTGAGAAGTTAAACTACTCAGAGTTAAGCATGTGTGAGCCATACCCACAAACCATTCAAGCCCACTTACTGACCACATTCCAGAAACTCATAATAAACCTCAAAGAAGATCAGAAGCCACAGTTAAGAATCTCATTCACCTGCCACCATCCAGAAATTCATATATAAATCTCAAGAGAGATCAACAGTGGCAGAGATGCTCCCTCATATGCCAGGCTGTAAATCTAGGGCACCTCGGAGGGGGATAGGTTTGGGTCTGGCCCATTCAAAAAACCCTAACAACAGAAAACTCCACACCCCACAATACCCACTATGTTCAAGACAGGACTCCACTGCTCAGACAATCTCCTCCCAGAAATTAATGTGTTGAAAAACTCAGTTATGCGACTGTTGTGACTGAAATCCCCAGCATTTCATGGAGTCAGGGGGGGGGGCCTCCTACTCTGGCCCCCTGTTCTTCTGGAAGGCCCAGCAGACACTCCCAGGCCCCAAAGCTTCCACCCAATTAAACATCTAACTCCAACTTTATCACCCCATTAAAAACTTTGGAACTTCTGGCATGTACAGCTGCTGCAATACTAAAACACTAAGCTGGCCCCCAAAACAAAATAGTTGCTTTTAAATCATTATCTATCTACTCTGTTCCTATTTCTTTCCTCAAGTTCCTTCAACATCCATGATAATGGTGTGACTCCCAAACTGCTCCTTCCAGGCCTACACTGATATTCACATGACTAAATTCAGTCGTAAATCAGTCATTTTATTTATTTTTTTCACCTTTATTTAAAAGCCGTGATTTACAAAGTACAAAGTTTTTCATACTTCAATTGTTTTTTTTTTAAATTTTTTTATTTTTACAATTACAAAGATATACAATTAAAAAGTTCATATTGGGGTTTTGGTCATACAGTGTTCCAGCACCCATCCCGCCACCGGTGCCCATCTCCCACCACCAACGTCCCCAGTTCCCTCCCCCTCCCCAAGCCCAGCTCCATGGCAGGTTCTTTATTTCTTTCCGTTTCTCTCTTTCTCTTTTCCTTTCCCTCCAGACTATGGATTGCAGAACATACATTAAAGGGTTGTCATGTGTATCTTTTTGCCTCTATTTAATGCTCAGTTCTAGGTTGGCATTAGTACCCTCGACAATTGTTAGCACACTGTTCCATTTTCTGTCTTACCTAGCCTCTGACTCCCACACGTTTGTGACAATTTCCACCTTTGACAAGACCTCCTGATACATGTTTCACTTGACCTTGGATATTGGTATCTTAATATGTACATATATATTTATGTTATGCAGATAAATGCAGTCATTCTGTGTCTGTCTCTCTCCTTCTGGCTAATTTCGCTCAACATAATCTTCTCCATGTCCATCCATTTATAGGCAAATTTTATAACTTCATTTTTCCTAATAGCTGCATAGTATTCCATTGTGTAGATGTACCAAAGCTTCTTTATCCAGTCATCGATTTTCGGGCACTCTGGTTGCTTCCAGATTCTGCCTATTGTGAATAATGCTGCTATGAACATAAAAGTAGGGATGGTGTTTCCGCTGCGTAATTTTTGGTTTCCCAGAGTAGATTCCCAGGAGTGGTATGGCTGGGTCAAATGGGAGTTCAATTTCTAGTCTTTGGAGGAATGTCCATATTGTTTTCCAGAAAGGCTGTACCAGCCGGCATTCCCACCAACAATGGATGAGTGTCCCCTTTCCCCACATCCACGCCAGCACTTGTTGTTCTTGCTCTTTTGAATATGTGCCAGTCTCTGTGGTGTAAAGTGGTATCTCATTGTTGTTTTGATTTGCATCTCTCTGATGACCAGTGATGCTGAGCATTTTTTCATATGTTTTTTGGCCATTCGAATTTCTTCCTTGCTGAAGTTTCTGTTCATTTCTTCTCCCCATTTTTTGATGGGGTTGTTTGTTTTCTTCTTGTAAAGTTCTACCAGTGCCTGATATATCCTGGATATTAACCCCTTATCAGATGGGTATTGGGTGAATATTCTTTCCCATTCTGTGGACTGCTTTTGTATCTTAGTCACTGTTTCTTTTGAGGTGCAGAAGCTTTTTAGTCTCAGGTAGTCCCATATGTTTATCTTTTCTTCTAGTTGCTTTGTTAGTGATGTTTCACCTTTGAAGATGCTTTTAGCTTCAATGTTGTGGAGGGTTTTTCCTATATTTTCTTCAATGCACTTTATGGATTCAAGTCTGATATTCAGATCTCTAATCCATTTTGATCTGATTTTTTGTGCATGGTGTTAGACACAGGTCCAAATTCATTTTTTTACATGTCGCTGCCCAGTTTTCCCAACACCACTTGTTGAAGAGGCTTTCCTTACTCCATTTTAGACTTATTGCACCTTTATCAAAGATTAAATGATCATGTGTTTGAGGTTGGGTGTCAGGATACTCAATTCTATTCCATAGGTCCACAGGTCTGTTTTTATTCCAATACCATGCTGTTTTAATTACTACTGCTTTGTAGTACAGTTTGAAGTTGGGAAAGGTGATGCCTCCCATCTTCTTTTTCCCGAGGATTGCTTTAGCTATCCTTGGGGGTTTATTGTTCCATACAAATTTCTGGAGTATTTGGTCAATTTTTTGAAGAATGTCATGGGTATCTTTATAGGGACTGCATTGAATCTGGTACAGAGCTCTAGGGAGTATTACCATTTTGACAATGTTGATTCTCCCCATCCATGAGCAGGGAATATGTTTCCATTTCCTTGTGTCCTCTTTTATCTCTTGGAGCAATGTCTTGTAGTTTTCTTTGTACAGGTCCTTCACACACTTGGGTAGGTTGATTCCTAGGTATTTGATTTTCTGTGGCACAATTGTGAATGGAATTGTTTCCTTAATATCCTTTTCTTCTCTTTTCGTTATTTCATACTTCAATTGTTACAAGTATTCATCATTCAACACCAATCCTATTACCAGTTTGCCACCCCCCACGTGCCAAAAGACCTTCCTTTCCTATGCTTTCCCCCCATTCCCTGCTCTCGCTCCTGTAGCCAGCACTAATTGTATAAGTTACTGCAACATATAAATAGTAAGTCATACACTTTTCCTAGTTTGTTATGTACAAATATGGATCATCATTATTTCAGGTTTTAGCATCTACTGTTTGGGTTTATCCTAAATGATTTAAGTTACATTGCTTGGTAGGCCTAGTTTGCTAAATATGGTCAAAAAATATACTGAAATTACTCCTTATGTTCTTACAGATTGCACTGACATACAGTTTTAAAAAATTTTTCCATTTTTGACAATTCTCACAGCTGGTATCATGTTTGCAGTTTATTGGTCCCTTTGGTTGGAGATTGAATTGATCTCTTTGAAGATTTCTAGGTGCTCAGTTAGGCCTCAGAAGCCTGGGAGGGAAAATATAATAGGTGGGACTTAAGATATCCAGCAAAGTTCAGACTCAGGGAAGGCGTGGATGTCCAAGTATTGACAAGGGGCTGAGAACAGGAGTCTCAACCTCATACACATGACCTGGCTAGAGAATAAGGGAAGCTGGGATAGGATGACAGGAATTGCTGAATGCAGTTAAGATAGGCCCAAAGACAGGAATAGACAGAAGGGATCTCACCCTCAAGAACTTGGTCATGCACTGTGGACCTATGGAATAGAATTGAGTATCCTGAAAACCAACCTCAAACACATGATCATTTAATCTTTGATAAAGGTGCAAAGAGTCCAACATGGAGTAAGGAAAGCTTCTTCAACAAGTGGTGTTGGGAAAAGTGGGCAGCGACATGTATAAAAATGAATTTGGACCTGTGTCTAACACCATGCACAAAAATCAGATCAAAATGGATTAAATATCTTAATATCAGACTTGAATCCATAAAATACATTGAAGAAAATATAGGAAAACTCTCTACGACATTGAAGCTAAAGGCATCTTCAAAGGTGAAACATCACTAAAAAAGCAACTAGAAGAAAAAATAAACATATGGGGCTGCATGAAACTAAAAAGCTTCTGCACCTCAAAAGAAACAGTGATTAAGATACAAAAGACAGTCCACAGAATGGGAAAGAATATTCATCCAATACCCATCTGATAAGGGGTTAATATCCAGGATATATCAGGCACTGGTAGAACTTTACAAGAAGAAAACAAACAACCCCATCAAAAAATGGGGAGAAGAAATGAACAGAAACTTCAGCAAGGAAGAAATTCGAATGGCCAAAAAACATGAAAAAATGCTCATCATCACTCATCATCAGAGAGATGCAAATCAAAACAACAATGAGATATCACCTCACACCACAGAAACTGGCACATATTCAAAAGAGCAAGAACAACAAGTACTGGCATGGATGTGGGGAAAAGGGGACACTATCCATTGTTGGTGGGAATGCCGGCTGGTACAGCCTTTCTGGAAAACAATATGGACATTCCTCCAAAGACTAGAAATTGAACTCCCATTTGACCCAGCCATAACACTCCTGGGAATCTACTCTGGGAAGCCAAAAATACGCAGTGGAAACACCATCCCTACTTTTATGTTCATAGCAGCATTATTCACAATAGCCAGAATCTGGAAACAACCAGAGTGCCCGAGAATCGATGACTGGATAAAGAAGTTTTGGTACATCTACACAATGGAATACTATGCAGCTGTTAGGAAAAATGAAGTTACAAAATTTGCCTATAAATGGATGGACATGGAGAAGATTATGTTGAGTGAAATTAGCCAGGAGGAAGAGAGACAGATACAGAATGACTGCATTTGTTTGCATGACATAAATATAAATGTACATATTATGATACCAATATCCAAGGTCAAGTGAAACATGTATCAGGAACTCTTGTTAAAGGTGGAAACTATCACAGAAGTATGGGAGTCAGAGGCTAGGTAAAACAGAAAATGGAACAGTGTGCTAACAATTATCGAAAGTACTAATACCAGCCTAGAACTGAGCATTAAATACAGGCAAAAAGATACACATGACAACCCTTTAATGTATGTTCTGTAATCCATAGTCTGGAAGGGAAGGAAAAGAGAAAGAGAGAGAAAAGGAAAGAAATAAAGAACCTGCCATGGAGGCAGGCTGGGGGAGAGGGGAGGGAACCGGGGACATTGTTGGTGGGAGATGGGCACTGGTAGCAGGATGGGTGCTGGAACACTGTATGACCAAAACCCAAATGTGAACTTTGTAATTATATATCTTTGTAATTGTATATCTCATGGTGGTATAACAAAATACTTAAAAAAAAAAAAAAGAACTTGGTCATGGCCAGAAACTAAGGAAAGCTGAAACATAAGGGAATCACTATGGCAAAGTTCAAGAGAAGGCCAGAGACAGGATTTCAGATGTCGCACCAGACATCATCAGACACAATGAGTGAAATTGTACATAGGTAAAGGAGAGACCTGGGTATTTGGGGAGGGACCTGGACCCATCTGCTTAAACTGTTCAGTAAACTCTAACTCTTAACCTTTTGAATTTCATATGCAAATTTTTCGTAATTCCCAAGAATTCGCCAAGAGAAAATCCACTTTATGTTAACAATATCTCTATTATTACGTCATACTTAAAATACACATTGAAACTTCTTTTTAGTCTTAGTCCCTGTTTTACTAATCTTAGCACAACTTGATTTCTTTTGAGAGCTTGTTTGGAGCTTCTAGCAGGGGGAGCTCAGCTACTTGTAACCCCTCGACCTAAGGCCGGTCCTATTCGGGAAGGCCGCCCCTTTTGACTGAGCCCCGCAGCTTCGGGAGGGACGCACATGGAGCGGTGAGGCAGGGAAGGGGGACACCCGCCTAGCCAACCAGATCACCCTAATCAACCCTGGGGATCAATGGGGTGACAGTTGTCGCAGCCAGATTGCCCTCTCATCCATAACTTGATTTCTTTTGATTTGGAAATTACTTGCTAATGATTTTAATTTATTATGGCAAAGTTCTACCCTGCAATACTGGTTAAATTATTTTTTCTGCTAAAGTTTTGGATTATGAAGCATTTGAAATTATTTCAAATATTTCAAATGCTCATATTTGAAATAATATTTCAAATGCTTATAATAGTAAATTATGAAAGGCTTCAAATGTTCACAATCAAAGGCCATTATAAATTCACTTGAGGGGCTTGGTAAAGTGAAGAGCAAAGGAGGTACACTCAAGAAAAGAGTTCCCACTGTATGACTGGAAACCCAATCATGAACATTTTTGTAATTGTGTATCTCACGGTCATTTAAAATAAAAATAAAATAAAATAAAATAAAAATATAATAAAAGCTCTAGGCACTTAAATCCCTGATCTTAACCTTTCTGTTAAGCTATATAAACCTGGTCAATATTGTCCTGAGAAATTTCTTCACAATTTGCAGAATATTAAAAAATAGTATGATACCAATATTCAAGGTCAGGCAAAACATGGATCAGGAGGTCTTGTCAGTCCGTGGAATCTACCACAAGTCTGTGGGAGTCAAAGGTTAGGTAAGACAGAGAAGGGAACAGTGTACTAATAATTGTTGGAAATGATAATACCAGTCTAGAAATGAGCATTGAATGTAGGCAAAGGGATATACATGATAACCTGTAAATGTATGTATTGCAAGTCACATTGTGTAAGAGAAGGATGAGAGAGAGAGAGAGAGAGAGAGAGAGAGAGGCAGAGAGAGGAGAAAGTGCCTGCCATAGATGCAGGCTGGGGAGGGGGGAGGGAATCAGGGCACATTGGTGGTGGAAATGGGCACTGGTGGAAGGATGGGTGCTGGAACACTGTATGACTGAAACCCAAACATGAACATCTTTTTTTTCACATTTCAATCTAACACACTTTATTCTTTTTCACTTTTTTCTCTTAATTTTCAGTGATCAAATATTCAAGATGTTGTAAACCAAGATTCATTAGTACAATAGATTCCATTAAACACAAGGGAAGTTATACATCTTTTTAAATTATCCTAAGAGGTCTCCAAATAAATATTTATTTTAAAAAATCACAGAATCAAACTCCTTTATAAAACAACTCAAAACAACCTTTCATCACAAGCACACCTCTACACACAAAACACATGAACATCTTTGTAATCGTATATCTCACGGTAGCTTATAATAAAAAAAATTTAAAAAAATTTTTTCACAGAGGTGTAGCTTGGTTCCAGGAACTACTGTGTTACTTTGTTCTATAAAACTCATACTAATTTCTGAATGCAATTTTTGGGGAGGTCACCCAGCAATGCTCAGGGGTTACTCCTGAGTCTGCTACTCAGTAATTACTCCTGGCGGTGCTCGGGGACCATATGGGATGCCGGGTGCAAGGCAAATACCCTCCTGGTTGTGCTATCACTCCAGCCCCCACCCAGATTAATTTTTAAATATGCAGAGACTCCAGGCCAAGACAGTTTGGAAGATTTTTATAAAATATCCTCCCAAAAGTCATTGGAGGCTTGGTTGCTTCTTTGCGTTTAAAGTCCTGTGTTCTTGTGAATACTTAGCTCTCTTCTCTTGTTTTTTTTCTCACTCTGGAGGAGCCTGTGTTCTCTCTCTAGGAAACATATTCATGTCATTGTCTTCTCTCATGTCTCACTATTTCTAAATTTCTTTCACTATAAAACTAGATTGCTTCACTAAAAGGGAGATAAATTATTAGTGCCTTTAATTGTCTTCCAGAAATAAAACGTTCTCTGTCTTTGTTAATTTAAAAGGGAAAAACAGAAGCAGGTGCCTGTGCATTACCATAACTATTTCATATTACACCATAGACTGTGTGCCCAGAGTATATAAAGCCCTGACTGTCTTCCTGCCTTCCCTGCTCCAAACATTAGGTCAAAAAAATTAGTTGGCTCCTCTTTTGGCCATGATAGTTACGAGAGAGTGGGTTTCTGGTCTCTCTCTCTCTCTCTCTCTCTCTCTCTCTCTCTCTCTCTCTCTCTCTGTCTCTCTCAAAGAAGTACATATTTGGTATCTGTTTTGGAATGTGTCTTGTTTGTATTTATAGCCCATTTGTCTCCTTTTACTTTTGCTACCTGTCCCCACAGCAAATGACTAGGAGACACAGACACACAGGAGCTGGAGTTTCGACTGATAAATATACCATTCACTTCACAACCCAGCATAAGCTGTGGGGAGAGCGGTATGATCTCCTTATTTATTGGCTCATTTAATTCTTCCCCTGGGGGTAGGGAAATCATTGGAATACTTAAGAAAGGAAGCAATGTCAGGACAAGGATAACTTCCAAAAGCTGTTTTTGTTGCTACTGTTCACCCCTATATGAGTAAGTTGCATAGATAAATCCATTATTTTGATTAACATTATTTAGATGGTAACTTATGTTCCTATTGAGCTATTGTTAGTGGTGTCTGCACCATTTCACTGTTCTCACAAGGATAGAATATGTAATATGTTTGTATAACTTTATGGAGCATAGGCCTCCCATTTGCTAATTAGCCAATTGCTAATTTAACTAATTAAACAACTCAGAAAATTTGGGGCATGTGTGTGTGTGTGTGTGTGTGTGTGTGTTTGTAAGAAAGAAGATAGAAAGAAAAGAGAAACAGAGAGATAGACTGACAAACAGAATCAAGTGAACACACACTTTGGACTCTATTGGGATACTCATCCAATTATGAGACTCTTTTCTCATGATTTCATCTAAACTTAATTATCTTTCAAATGCTCTATCTCTGAATACTATCACACAGGAAAGAGTTGGATTTAATGACATTAATTACATCAGGTGAAGGCTTGGCATATATTGTTGAGAGGAAGAAACTTGGGTCTCATTCCTAAAACATTTTAAGCCTTTTTAAGGGTTTTTTGTATGTTCGTTTTGCTTTTTGATCACGCCAAGCTATGCTCAGGGGTTTGTTCTGGCTCTGCACTTAGGAATTACTCCTGGAGTTGCTCAGGAGACCATATGGTATGCTGAGGATTGAACCCAGGTCAGCCATGTGCGAGGCAAATGCCCTACCTACTATACTATCATCCTGCCCTATTTTAATACATTTTAGAGTAAGATAAATTGAATCAATTTAATTAATTTACAGCATTTAATTACAGTTAGGTTAATGCAAAGAATGTTTAAAAAATGAATAAAGTTTTGCTGAACATTTGTTACAGCTAAGCAGACCCAATCACGGGAAAAGTATTATCAACATGATATACATTCAGCCTTCTAGTACTGTACTCACTTAATTGTGCGGCACTTTGTGCATTGAAATCATCCACTTTTCTCATGAAATATTTGTTTATTATATATAATAAACACTTATATATACACTTCGTTAAAGGAAAGGTATGATAGTAATCTGATTAAGATGATTAAGAATGAGCTCACCAAGAACTGAAAGACAGCTTGCTCTGTGATCAATCCCCATGCTCCTCCAAGAGTTACCCCTTTGTAGGGTAAGGGCCCTGAGCACTGCTGGTGTGGCCCTTACCCTCCCAAAAATAAATCATTGGATCAAAAATTTTTTTTAATCTTCCTCTTTCTCTTTTCTCTTCAGCATTAAATAATTAAAATATCCAACTAGCACATCTGTGGCCACGCTACTTTCCAATTGTGTACTGCTAGAATCTTGTTATTCAAAGCACATTTATTGGAATGTAGCATCGGCATTACCTGAAGCTCATTAGAAATGCAGAATCCTAGTCTTCCTCTAGACACAAAGAATCAGTATTTGCATTTTAATAAGAGCCCTCAGAGACTCTTATGTACATTTATTAGGCACTGTTCTAGAAAACTCTCTTTATTTTTTTTTAATTATTTTATTATACCACCGTGAGATACACAGTCACAAAGATACACAATTAAAAAGTTCATACCTGGGTTTGGTCATACAGTGTTCCAGCACCCATCCCTCCACCAGTGCCCATCTCCCACCACCAACTACCCGGTTCCCTCCTCCCTCCCCCAGCCCACCTCCATGGCAGGTTCCCCATTTCTTTCCCTTTCCCTCTCTCTCTCTCTCTCTCTCTCTCTCTCTCTCTCTCTCTCTCTCCCTTCCTTCTCTCCCTTCCTTCCCCCCCCCAGACTATGGACTACAGAACATACATTAAAGGGTTGTCATGTGTATCCTTTTGCCTGTATTTAATGCTCAGTTCTAGATTGGCACTAGTACCCTCGACAATTTTCAGCACACTGTTCCATTCTCTGTCCTACCCAGCCTCTGACTCCCACACGTAGAACACTCTCTTTAGTTTAGCCATTTAAATACTGCCATATACTGCCATGATTTCGAGAAAATGACCTCACTTCTCTCAGCCATTAGCAAATGAGGGGAGCGGGAATAACAGTATAATCTCAGTGTTTTATTATCACTGGGAAGATTTAATTAGAATTTTTTTCTAGAGCCCTTACTATGATGACTGGTATTTAGTCAGTTCATTAAAAATATAATCATTATTTACTATTACTACTACTATAAACCACCACCACCATCACCACCACCACCACCACCACCATTATCACCACCACCACCACCACCACCATCACCACCACCACCACCATCACCACCACCATCACCACCACCATCACCACCACCATCACCACCACCACCACCACCACCATCACCACCACCATCACCATCACCACCACCACCATCACCACCACCATCACCACCACCACCACCACCACCATCACCACCATCACCACCATCACCACCATCACCACCACCACCATCACCATCACCACCAGCATCACCACCACCACCATCACCACCATCACCACCACCACCACCACCACCATCACCACCACCACCACCACCACCACCATCACCACCACCACCATCACCATCACCACCAGCATCACCACCACCACCATCACCACCATCATCACCACCACCACCACCATCACCACCACCACCAGCATCACCACCATCACCACCACCACCATCACCACCACCACCATCACCACCACCACCACCACCATCACCATCACCATCAACACCACCACCATCACCACCACCATCACCACCACCACCACCACCACCATCACCACCACCACCACCACCACCACCACCACCACCACCACCACCACCACCACCACCATCACCACCATCACCACCATCACCACCACCATCACCACCACCACCACCACCATCACCACCACCACCACCACCACTACTGTTCCACAATGAAAGAAAAAGTGTGAAATTTCCTGCACCTATTTTCCTTTCCATTAATTTATGTATTTATAATGTCTAATTTATTACTGAAGACATTACAAGTAAGCAAAATGTTCCAGTTTGAATTCCAAACCAAAAATGGAAGGAATAAAAATGTATGTTTTAGTCAACCTAAGGTGCAATATCAAACTACCATAGACTAGGTGACTTAAATAATAAATTCATTTAAGGAGACAGACAGGATAGTGCAGCAGAAAAGGCATTTACCATGCACCAGAGGGGCATCCCATATGGTCCCCCTGAGCACAGCCAGGAATAATTTCTCTGCACAGAGTTAGGAGTAACCTGAGCATTGCTTGGTGTGACCTGAAAACAAACAAAAGAAAATGTTAAATTTTCTGGAGCCAGGGGTGGGAGCAATAGCACAGCCGGTAGGGCATTGCTTTGCACATACCCAATCTGGGTTCAATCCTCGACATCCCATATGGTCCCAGAGCACCACCAGGAGTAATTCCTGAGTGCAGAGCTGGGAGTAACCCCCTGAGCATTGCCAGGTGTGAGCCCAAAACAATTTTTTTTTTCTGGAGCTAGAGAAATAGTACAGAGAATAAGTACAGACCTTAGTCAGATCTCAGTCTCTGTACAGAGAATTACATGCAATTGGCCTAGGACCGCATATGGTTCCTTGTGTACTGCCAGGAGTGATCCCTGAGTGTAACGACAGGAGCAAGTCCTGAGCACCAACTCTTATGACCCCAAAACAAAGACACAAATTCAGAGAATATGTTAATTTCTTATAGTTTCAGAAACTGGGACTCAGGGACCAAATGTCAACACAGCAGATACTGGTGAAGTCTCATGCTCTGACTTGCAGATGACTGCCATATCACTGCATACTTGTAAGGTTTTTCCCATAATTTCCCCCCATCATATACAATCAGAAAATACATGTTATGAATACTAATGTGACTATCATAATTCATTTAAAAATTTTAATAGTGTTTTTGTTCTAAATTTTGATTTTCAATAATTTCTTGCTAATAGGTACAGAACATTGGACAAAAATATAAATGATTTAAGCAGTCAAAGACACTGTATACATGAAATTGGCATGTGGACTGCTGATGGAAAAGCCAGTTACTTTTTTATAAGTATTTTATTATACCACCGTGAGATATACAGTTACAAAGACGTTCACACTTGGGTTTCGGTCATACAGTGTTCCAGCACCCATCCCTCCACCAGTGCCCATCTCCCACCACCAATGTCCCCGGTTCCCCCCCTCACCCCCAGCCCGCCTCCATGGCAGGTTCTTTATTTCTTTCCGGAAAAGCCAGTTTTAAGACTCGCATATTGGGATCCAAAGATGTTAACAAAGAACACTTGGGGCTGTCTGGGAATCCAATTTGTAGGAGGCATGAGGATCTTTCAACCAAGGAAGAACAGGGCTTGGGGACAGCGGGTGGGGTAGGAGGAGGAAAAGAAGTGTCCTGCAGATACACTGCATTTCTGGGTGAATCTCCAAAGGTCCACCAGTGTGGGGAATGACACAACAAAAGGAAAAATCCTTGGCGGTGGGTGGAATATCTCAGTAGACTGAGCACACTGTTAGCATACAAGAGGACCAGGAACCCATCTGGGTACCACATGGTCCTCTGAGCATTGCTTGGAGCAACCTCTAAACACAGAGTCAGGAGTAGCCTGTGAGCACCTCTGTCTGGGTGTGGCCTTAAAACAAAAAAAAAACAAAAGGAAAGGAAAACAAATGTCTCAAACTCAAAGAAACACTCCAGCAATTCTGTCATTCCTGGGTTTGTGCAATAGAAGGAGAAAGCAGTGTAATAGAATGCCGTCATTATACTCCAAACTGTGTAAGAATTTGACAGGTGGACTGTACCTGCCAAATATTGTAGGGAATGAGAATGACTGCTCAGTGCCACCTTCTCTTCTCCCTCACGATGTGAGGTGTACCCCACATAGAGTTCCCCCAAGCAACACATCCAGTAAGAAGAGCCAAATAGAAATCTGCTTGGATTTTAGGGATCAGAAGTTCCAGGTCCCAAGGCACATAATTACCTTCTTTTGTTTTTAGCCCACACTAGTGATACTGGGGGAGGGGGCTGGGGGGGGTGGTGCAGGAGCTCAGAGAGCAACATGCAGGGAGGAAACAATCTAGGCTCAAGCATAAAAAAAAATAAGAGTTGCAAAATGGATGATTTATAATAAATAAAACACTATGCAGCTAGATTATTATGCAAATACAAAAGAGAAATGAAGAAATTTCAGACAAACTGGTTAAAGGCATTTATAGTAACTAAGTTGGTTCTTCAAGACATACTTAAGAACCTTCTATTAAAGGAAAAGAAACCCTATCTGGAAGCAGTAAGATACTGAAAAATGTAAGATATGAAAAAGAGAATAAAGTGGGGACTATCTTCGCGTGTACTGATTCTCTGTTGTTTTCATACAGTTAAGTCCAGAAATTTTTAAATTTTCAGAAGTTTTCAGATCTAAAAATTTCTTTGCTTGGGTTTATTTTGTTTTGGGGGCCACACCTGATAGACTAGGGGTTAGTGAGGGGTATTGGGAATTGAACCCAGGCCTGATGTGTGCAAGGCAAGCTATGTGCATTCAACCTGGCTCTGTATTCAGGGCTTGCTTCCTACACACTATACTGTACAGATGTAAACTTCCTGTTTGGATAAGTGGGCTCTGACTTAGTGAGACAGCATCTGCCTTGCTGTGTGTCCCATCACCAGCACCATGGCAGCCACCTGTCCAATGGCATTCAAGTGGTACACTGATTTTTTGTGACCCTTAAAATATTGACATCCTAAACTTAAGTGTGTCAGCACTCAACTAAGTGACAATCAGAACTAAACTGCAATCAGGCGTGTGTGATTGCAGGTCATCATAACAATAACAGCAATGAAGGGCAGGAGATAATTGATGTTTGTTGCTTTGAAGACAGAACTTATTTTGCTAGGAAAAAACATTTTAGGACTCAAGGTTATCTGCATTATTTTTTTTACATTTTATTTTATTATTATTTTTTAGGTTTTATTATCTCACTGTGAGATATACAATTACAAAGCTACTCAAGGTTGGGTCTCAGCCACACAGTGTTCCAGTACCCATCTCTCCGTCAGTACACCCTTCCCAACATCAATATCCACAGATTCCCTCCCCCTCCTCTTCCAGTCTGCCTCTATGGAAGGTACTTTTTTCTATTCAGTATTTTTTTAATTTTATTATACCACCCAGCAGACAAGACTATCACAGCCCTGATCATCGACAGCCACCCTGCAGCAGTTTTTTTTTTCAATCCGGCCCAGGTATGCTGGAACCAGAGACTCTCAGACATGGGGCAGAGCTGCTACATGCTCTCCCTTTGCCCAGCTGCTCATGAGGCACCGGGGAGGCATGGCAGGTTCTAGTCCTGGCCTGCCATAACAGCTGAGCCTCACCACAACCAGACCACACACCCCCACTCCATGGGGCCCACCGTTTTCCACATCCTGACTTACCTCTAGTCACAACTCCACCCAGCAGACCAGACTATCACAGCCCTGATCATCGATAGCCACCCTGCAGCAGTTTTTTTTTTTTTTCAATCCGGCCCAGGTATGCTGAACTAGAGACTCTCAGACATGGGGCAGAGCTGCTGCTTGCTCTCCCTGTGCCCAGCTGCTCGTGAGGCTCCCAGGAGGCATGGCGGGTTCTAGCCCTGGCCTGCCATCCCAGCTGAGCCTCACAACAAGCCAGACCACAACCCCCACTCCATGGGGCCCGCCATTTTCCACATCCGGACTTCCCTCTCGACACAACTCCACCCAGCATACCAGACTATCACAGCCCTGATCACCGATAGCCACCCTGCAGCAGTTATTTTTTTCAATCCGCCCAGGTATGCTGAACCAGAGACTCTCAGACATGGGGCAGAGCTGCTACGTGCTCTCCCTGTGCCCAGCTGCTCGTGAGGCGCCCAGGAGGCATGGCAGGTTCTAGCCCTGGCCTGCCATCCCAGCTGAGCCTCACAACAAGCCAGACCACACCTCCCCACTCCATGGGGCCCGCCATTTTCCACATCCGGACTTCCCTCTGGTCACAACTCCACCCAGCAGACCAGACTATCACAGCCCGCATCATCGATAGCCACCCTGCAGCAGTTTATTTTTTTTCAGTCCGGCCCAGGTATGCTGAACCAGAGACTCTCAGACATGGGGGCAGAGCTGCTACTTGCTCTCCCCTATGCCCAGCTGCTCGTGAGGCACCCGGGAGGCAAGGCAGGTTCTCAGCCCTGGCCTGACATCACAGCTGAGCCTCACAACAAGCCAGAACACACTCCCCACTCCATGGGGCCCGCCATTTTCCACATCCGGACTTCCCTCTGGTCACAACGCCACCCAGCAGACCAGACTATCACAGCCTGGATCATCGACAGCCACTCTGCAGCAGTTTTTTTTTTTTTCAATCCGGCCCAGGTATGCTGAACCAGAGACTCTCAGAAATGGGGCAGTGCTTCTCAGTGCTTCTCCCTGTGCCGAGCTGCTCGTGAGGCATCCGGGAGGGTAGGCGGGTTCTAGCCCTGGCCTGCCATCCCAGCTGAGCCTCACAACAAGCCCGACCACACTCCCCCACTCCATGGGGCCCGCCATTTTCCACATCCGGACTTCCCTCTCCTCACAACTCCACCCAGCAGACCAGACTATCACAGCCCAGATCATCGACAGCCACTCTGCAGCAGTTTTTTTTTTTTTCAATCCGGCCCAGGTATGCTGATCCAGAGACTCTCAGACATGGGGCACAGCTTCTACTTGCTCTCCCTGTGTCCAGCTGCTCATGAGGCGCCCGGGAGACAAGGCGGGTTCTAGCCCTGGCCTGCCATCCCAGCTGAGCCTCACAACAAGCCAGAACACACTCCCCACTCCATGGGGCCCACCATTTTCCACATCCGGACTTCTCTCTCCTCACAACTGCACCCAGCAGACCAGACTTTCACAGCCCTGATCATCGACAGCTACCCTGCAGCAGTTTTTTTTTTTTCAATCCGGCCCAGGTATGCTGAACCAGAGACTCTCAGACATGGGGCAGAGCTGCTACTTGCTCTCCCTGTGCCCGGCTGCTCGTGAGGCGTCCGGGAGGCAAGGTGGCTTCTATCCGTGAGATATACAATTACAAAATTGTTCATGATTAGGTTTTAGTCACACAGTGTTCCAGCACCAACTCCTACGCCAGTGTACATTTCCCCACCCCTGATGCCCCCTGATTCCCTTCCTTCCCCCAGTCTGCCTCTATGGCAGGCACTTTGCCCCTCTCTCTCTCTCTCTCGCTTGTGCTCTCTCTTCTCTTACTCATTGTAGCTTGCATACATACATTTTGAGGTTATGTATATCCCTTTGCCTACATTCAGTGCTCAGTTTTGCGCTGGCATTATCATTTCCAAGAATTATTAGTACACTGGTCCCTTCTCTGTCTTACCTAACCTCTGACTCCCACACACTTGCTGTATATTCCACGGACTGACAAGACCTCCTGATCCATATTTTGTGCAGGTACCTTTCTTCTCTCTCTCTCTCTCTCTCTCTCTCTCCTTTTTGGCCTGCAATGCATACACTTAGGGGTTCTCATGTATATCCCTTTGTCTATGTTTAATGCTGGGTTCTAGTCTGGTGTTACGATTTCCAACAATTATTAGCTCACTGGTCCCTTCTCTATATTACCAAACACCAGGAGGATTTGTCAACAGTTGGAATCTATCATAAGTGTTTGGGGACAGAGGTTATCTGTTTCATTTTAGGGTAAATGTTGCTAGTTTTCAGTTTTCAAGAAATAGGTCATTCCTGGCACACATCCAAAAGTGCAAGAACAACCATTGATGATGAGGATATGGGGAGAAAGGAAATCTCATTCATTGTTGGTGGGAATGTCCACTGGTACAGCCTTTTCAGAAAACAATATGGACATTCTTCTAAAAAACTAGATATTGAGATCCCATTTGACCCAGCAATAGCACTCCAGGAAATACACCCTGGAGATGCAAAAAACACATAGCAGAAACATCATCTACACTTCTATATTTGTTACAGCACTATTCTCAATAGCCAGAATCTGTAAACAACCTGAGTTCCGAGAACAGAAGACTGGATAAAGAAACTATCGTACATCTACACAATGGAATACTATGAAGCTGTCAAGAAAAAATGAAATCATGAAATTTGTCTACAAATGGATGGACATGAAGAGGATCATGCTTAGTGAAATTAGAAGGAAAAGGACAGCCTTAGAATGACTGCATTCATTCATGAATATATATGTATATATATATATATATATATATATATATATATATATATATATATATATATCACTGTGTCACTGTCTTCCCGTTCATCATCGATTAGCTCGAGCGGGCACCAGTAACATCTCCATATGTCCTGTCTCATGCTGGTAGAGCCCAAGGGCATCTGCTTGCTCCAGAAACTTAAAGAGCCTCAAACCATTCCATCAGGTCATGGGAATGAGGTCTATAATTGTTACTGGTATTTGGCATATCAAATACGACATGGGGAGCTTGCCTGGCATGTCGTGCAGGTGGCATACTCTTGTAATCACCTCTAAATACAGCATTTATTGATGAAACTTGCGGCTGTGTGAGCCGGGTGTGATAGGCTCGTCTGCTGGGTGGAATTCTGACGAGAAGGAAGTCCAGATGTGGAAAATGGCTGCCCTCATGGAGTGTGGGGTCGTCTGACTTGTTGTGAGGCTCTGCTGGGGTGGCGAGCCAGGGCTAAAAACCCACCATCCCTCCCGGGTGCTGAGACTCACAGACAGTGTGTGTGTGTGTGTGTATATATATATGATGTGTTCTACTAATTGTTGGAAATGGTAATATCAGACTAGAACTGAGCATTGAATGCAGGCAAAAGGATATACATGATAACCCCTAAGTGTATGTATGGCAAGCCACAATGTGTAAGAGATGGGAGAAGAGAGGGAGGGAGGAGAGAGAGAGAGAGAGAGAGAGAGAGAGAGAGAGAGAGAGAGAGAGAGAGAGAGAGAGAGAGAGAGAGAAATGCTTGCTATAAAGGCAGGCTGGGGAGCAGGGAGGGAATCTGGGGACATTGGTGATGGGAAATATGCACGGGGCAGGGATGGGTGCTGGAACACAGTATGACTGAAACCCAATCATGAATAGCTTTGTAAATGTCTATCTCACGGTATTATAGTATAAAAATAATAGTTAAAACATAGGTTATTCAAGCAAGATTTTGAATAATAATTTGTTCTGATCTTTGTAATATTCTGAATTTTACTAAGATTTTGAATAGTAATTTTTCTAATCCTTGCAATATTTGGAAATTTGGTAGAGATATCTTCAGCTTCATTTTTTTTTTTTTTTTTTTGCTCTTTGGGTCACACCAGGCAATGCTCAGGGGTTACTCCTGACTCTGCCAGGAATTACTCCTGGCAGTGCTCGTGGGACCATATGGGATGCAGAGAATTGAACCAGACTGGCTGTGTGCAAGGCAAACTTCCTACCAACTGTGCTGTCACTCCGCCTCTTCAATTTCATTTCTAATTCCTATCACTTCTCTCATTTCTGTTTTCCTTTCTGTTTAAATTTGATAAATTTGAGAAATCTCATTGATTTCTCAAATTTTTTCCAATTCTGTTGCTTTCTGTTCTTAAATGTTCTATTTAATTTTTCTGTCCAAGTTGTCTTATTGTTCTCTTCCTTTTTGATATCATTGAAGTGGAAATAGTTTGTTATTTTGAAAATGCTCCTTATTTTTGGGAGGAGTGTCACACTCAGTATCATTCCTGGCTTAATACAGACCTTGCATTCAGAAATCACTTATAGTGATGCTCAGGAAAATATATAGAATGCCAGGGTTTAAACATGGGCCCTTGAAAATGCACCTTTAAAAATATGTATTTTGGGGGCTGGAGCAATAGCACAGTGGGTAGGAAGTTTGCCTTGCACGCAGCCAACCCGGGTTTGATCTCCAGCATTCCATATGGTCCCTCAAGCATTGCTAGGAGTAATCCCTGAGGGCAGAGCCAGGAGTAACCCCTGAGCATTATAGGGTGTGACCTAAAAAGTAAAATATATATATATATATATATACACACATATATATATATGTATACGGATATACATATATATATATGCATTTGGTACAATTTCTCTCTAACAACTGTTTTCAAAACATTTTCAGAATATTATTTAATTCTTGGGAGACAGTTTCTCTTTATAAATCTTTCAAGAAAAATTAATCCATTTTAAATTTAGGCACATCATTTACCTTATTATTAACAGTACAGGTTCAAGGAAGCAATGCTTCAAACACACACCCACTACCAGTGTCAGAGTCCTCCGTCATGTGCCATGCAATCCAATTGCTACCTTTGCAATTTTTTATTATTTTCTATTTTTCACCTTACCAGTATAAATGATACATGCTATTTACTTTATAAGTATTCAGAAGAATGTGTGGCTATTTTTCTGTTATCAAGTTCTGGTTTAATTCTAGTATGATTAGGGAATATAATTTTCATGAATTAGATACTTGAAATTTTTTTAAAGAATGGGGTGTGGGCACTATTTCAGGGCCAAATGTGGTCCCTAAGAAATCAAACAAAAATGAAGGAAAAATGACTGAGAGAAAAATAATCTTTTGGACTATTTTTTTAAATAGCTTCAACTATTTAAATTTTTGTGATACTTCCCTGAAAATGGACCTACCCATACAGTCAATTTTCAGAGAAGAATCATTTTTTTTAAAAAATAATTTTGTGGAGAGAAAGCTCCTACTTCCACATCTTGACTGAAATGCAAAATTGAATTCTTAGAAAATAAATTACTAAACTGTTTTTAGCCTCTAACAATATTGGACTCTACTTCAAGTATTTATTTGGGGAAGGCCTTTGTAAAAGAGTTAATTTATACCCCAAGGAGAGAACCTTATATATGGATGAGATTCTAAATATATCTAAGTGACAGTTTGGCAGTAAAAGAGGACATTTCTCTCCACCTAAGCTGCTCATGACAAAAGGCATTTAACCAAGCTAATCAGATGTGACTTCTATCATCAAAATTATAAAGGCATGAAGAACCTTTATCAAACCATTCATTACCTTGCTCATTTAAAAACATGATCTCTAGTGCCTAAAAGTGGCACTAGAGATCCCTCAACTTGGGGGCCCCTCAACAAAAAGAAGGGTTTGGGGCTTTCAAGACAATGTTTAACAGACCATTAATCCCCAAGGTTCATTAGTGTTCAAGTTTGCAAAGGAGTTACTGACCTCTTACATAACTAGTGTTCTATTTTCCTTTACTCTTTTTGTTTTGCTTTCGTTTGGGGGTCATGCCTTGTATTATTCAGGAGTTGTTCATGGTAGTGTTCGGGAAGCCATACCGAGCAGCTGCTCCAAGCTTTGAACAAGTAATCCCTCCCATCCCCTCTTCTAATGGGGCAGCTTGTAAATAATTTAGTGCCACTTTTCTAGTGGTCATATCGTTTAAAAAATATATCTCCTTGGTTCTACATAATCCTTATAAAGAAGAATGAAATTACCTATACATGTCAGGATATACATTAAAGCAAAGAGGATAAGCTGGTATATGCAAATGTAGTCAGTTTGATATGTTTTGTTTCATGCAAATAGGTATAAATGTCAAGTACTAGATGCTACATTATGTCGTTTATCACTTGTCTTCCCGTTGTTCATTGATTTATTCGGTGGGCGTCAGTAACGACTCCATTTGTTGGGAATGAGGTCTATTATCGATACTGTTTTTGGCATATCGAATACACCATGAGTAGCTTGCCAGGCTCTGTCGTGGCTCTGGGTTCATCCCAGGGGACCCAGTCTTTACTAGGAACAAATATGTGTCAGGGTATTATATTTTTTAATTTTAATTCTTGTTTTGTTTTTCATTCCCAGGTGAGTTTTTAAATCAATCTGTAATGTTGTCACAAGTCATTATTTTTTGTTTCTCATCATCATACAATGATGTCTCACTTTTTATAATCTAATAAGGGATTTTTAGCTAAATAAATCTCAGAAAGCTTTTTAGGAAAATGCAGATTTCATCTAATTGGTGAATTAACCTATTTTATATAACTTTATGAAGTACAGAATCTAAGAAATAATTTTATTTGAAGGCATGCTGGTTTGGGCAAAAATACTTCCATAAGCATTTAGAAATAAAATTCAAATTTGGCTTGGTAATTGTGGCTTAACAGATGTGTTTCTAAATTCAGCATTCATCCAATTCTAAAGGTGAATTATCAATAAACTACAAGGTTTTCAAGTACTGTCTATAAGATAAAATTTCAAATCCACAAATGTAAGACTATCAGATATTGCTTGAGAAGATAGTATCTTGATATAGGACTTTGATGAAAACTGTATAGAAATAAGTGACTTATAGTATCAGGTGGTGCTGGGGTTTCATAATGGATTCTATGTTACTGTGTACATAATTATACTAAAGTATCTGTAGTAGGGGCCAGAGCAATAGTACAGTGGGAGGGCGTTTACCTTGCATGTGGCTGACCTGGGTTTAATCCTCGGCATCCCATTTGGTCCCCTGAACAACTCCAGGAGTAATTCCTGAGTGGGACCCAGGAGTAACCCCCTGTGCATCGCTGGGTGTGACCCCAAAAAGCAAAATAAATTGATAAATAAAGTATCTGTACTAAATAGATTAAAAACTATTTGGGAAGAACATGGTATATGAGAAGCAGAAGAGCCGAAGCTCCTTAAGATCTGTGATATGGGACAACCAATTTAACTTTACATATGCTTGTATATATGTATGTGCATGCAGTCTGTCTTGTTTCTCTTATTTATAAAATTTAACTACTTTGTTTTAATGAAGCATGGTGTGGAACAGAGTCATAGGACATAATTTTCTATAGTGATGGAAACTTATAATATGCACTGCCCAGTACTGTAGTCCTAGAATTATGTGACTATTGCTTATTTGGAGTGTGGCTATTATATATAGGCAACATAATTTAAAAATTTAATTTTACTTTAAATTTAAATACCTATACTTGGAAAATGGCTACTGTATGGCACAGTGTAGTTCTAGATACTGGTTTAGCAGCAATTTTCCCTTTAGATACCAATGAATGCAGCTACCTTCTTACCAGGTATTATAGAGGAATGCTTCCTAAATACCACTATTACAGAGGTTACATTAACACAAAATTATGCAATTTATTTAAATTCATCTCTAAAATATGTATGTAATTGTAAAAAGTTTCAGTGTGTTTATTTTAAAGAATCTGAAAATGTATTGCTGATTGAGATCTATTGCTGTCCATATACTCTCTTTACATTAAGTCTAAGCCCTGAACTTTATTATTTTTTTAGTTATTTTTAAAAGTACGTTAAAACACCGTTATTTTCAAATTCCTTCACAGTACAGTTGTCACAGCATTCGTTGTTCAAAACCAGTCCCATCACCAGTGTGGCCCTACTGCCACCAAAGCCACTGCCTCCCACCCCCCCACACCATCCCCATGCCAACTTTCCTAGCCAAGCCCTGAAAGTTTTATTTATTTATATTTTTGATCCCTCGATTTATTTTTTAAACTTTATTTTTAAAAAATTTATTTTTAAACTTTACTTTTAAAACACTAAGATTTACAGATTTCTTCACAGTACAGTTGTCACAAGCAATTTCAACACCAGTCCCACTACCAGTGTATCCCTACTTCCACCAAAGGACACAGCCTCTCACCCCACCGCCTTCCCCATGCCAGCTCACCTGGCCGGATGCAATCACACTGACCATTGCAACACATATATGGGAAAGGTTGTGGTATAGATCTGCTATAAAACCGGGTTGTTATGTTAAAATGGCAAGTTGCTGGAAGGAACTGCATCATTGTGCTCTGGTCTGTCTCCCCAGAGAGTTACTCATAAGTCCTGTTCATGGTGGGTGGTGAATAGCGTCTGCACAGCTCATAGGTGCACCCACTGGGTCGTTGGAAGTGGGGAGATGAGGGGAGAGGCCTCAATCCAAGCCCAGTCAGTGCACCCACAGGACCTGATTGTTTACTGACCCCTCAAATTGTAATGGAACTGGCCAGGGACAGAGTCAGATTCCATTCTCAGAGCTTCATGGTCAGTTTGGCACAGGAAGGAGCTGTATCAATTGTGCCACTGCTCAGCCTCCCCGGAGAGTTACTCATAAATCCTGGTTCACGGTGGGAAGTGAATTGTGTCTTGCCATGAGCACTTTAAATGGGTCTTCCTAATTTATATTATATGTCTAGAAGTGAGAAAAGAAGCAAATGGCAGAGTAAAGGGAGAAAAACTCAATGACATTATTTAATTAAATTAATTAAAATTATAGGGACCCTGATTTGTAATTCTTTAAAGATAAGGCTTCATGGAAGTCATGTTTCAACTTCATATTCTATCAGAATGTTCCCACTACCTCCTACCCCCTAACGTATTCTCCCACTCCACAGTTCTCAACCACGATAAGATCAGTTCTATAGACCAGTTCTCTGGCTCTGACACCTTTGAATGGCATTATTTTACTTTATATATGCTTCCCTGAGAGTAAGCCTCTTCTGAGGGAAGTTGGATTAACATGTAGACCGATTCCAAGTCAGTCATCTTTTGAGCTGAGCATCTTGGTTAGCCTCAAGCTTCAATTACTAAGTATTAAAAAGACTCTTTCTAGATTTTTTTTCTTTCATTTCCAATGTTCAGGCAATTTGAGAAAGTTGATTGACTTTTTCCAGTGATTCTACTTTCCTTTTTATGTTGGCTTTGTTCGCTTTTCCCCTTCATCCACTGATGTACTTAAGGTAAGCCAAATTGCAGTGCTTGAAAGTACTTATAGAGTTATATTTAGCTTGTCACTTTCTTCTGTATTTACTCTCTTATTTTTTTTCTCCATTTATGAGAAAAGGATACAAATGGCAATAAGAGGACTCCTGGGCAGATTTATGGGATGTGTAATCCAGTCATTTTCTCTGTGATGTCCTCTCTTTTTTCAAGCCATGAACACATAACTGACTTTTCTCTTTATATGTATTTGTTTCCCTCTCATTTCCTCCCAAATGGGAGAGAAAATATTTGTACACCATGCATAAGAGAAGGGGCTTATACATAAAATATATAAAGTCCTCAAAAATCTCAACAGCCCTGCCCCCGAGGTGTTGCAGGTGTGGCTGCAGTGCCCAGCTGCATTGCCAGGTGGCAGACAGGAGATAGGCTTGTCTACACCCCCAGGGCTCTGACCTGTGGGCCTGGATGGTGGATGGTCTGACATAGGAAGAACAGTGTGCAGCCACGCAAGAGTCTTGGATAATGAAGTAGGCTGGGACAGGTCCTTCCCAGGATCTTTCACATCTGTACAACATAATGATCATTGTAGTTGTAACAAACTGGGGAGGTTGATGGGGAATTAGGAACTATAATGTCACATTAGAAATCACTGCTGAAGCCGGATGGGACTCGGCCCACCACGCTAGCCACCATTTTCATTGTCCAGACGCTGGGAGAATGTCCCACGACCAGAGGACCAGCAAAGCCGGTTCGAGCCCAAGTAGGCGGCTCCAAGAGGCGGGAAGCACTGGGAAGTCGCCAGACGGAGGCGCGGTCACCCCTTCCCCCTCCATCGTGACCAGCCCGGTTTCCCGCCCAGGAGCCGCTGGACGGGCTCGGCATCCAGAGTCTTGCAGACGGCTCGGGAGGCGGGAGCCTGGCTCGCGGGCCTCAGCTGACTATGGAACCCCGAGGAGGGGCAGATGGGCTTTGGGGAGGGGGCCCGCCGCCTCTGGGGGGTCCCGGAAGCAGCCGGATGGGACTCGTCCACCACACTAGCCACCATTTTCAATGTCCAGACGCTGGGAAAATGTCCCACGACCAGAGGACCAGCAAAGCTGGTTTGAGCCCAGGTCGCGGCCGCTTTGGCGAGGGCCACTAGGTGGTGAAACAATGATGTTTTTTGGTACACTGCATCGCGAACAGCAGGAGGGTTTGCTGAGAGGGGAGATATACAGAGGAAGGAGATGACATAGAGCCCGCCGGGTGATTGGGATTCGGGAGGGGGAGGGAGACAGGACGTTGGTGATGGGGAGATGGGTTCGGTGGAGGGTGCATCTTGGAACCCTGTGGAGCCAGGACTCCACATGAGCATCCTTCAATAAAAAAAAAGGAGAAAAGGTGGGAATAAATAAATAAATAAATAAATATCTGCAGGGCTAGCCACAATGTGTAAAAAGAAGAGGGAGAGAGATGCAGAGATAGAGAGAAAGAGAGGGAAGCAGGGCTACCTGCTATTAAGGCAGCCTGGGGGTGAGTGGGAGGGGGTGGAGTACATTGGTGGTGGAAATGGGGTACTGGTGGAGGGATGGGTGCTGGAATACTGTATTACCAAGAACCAATTGCACCTTTGTAATTGTATGTCTCACGGTGGTATAATAAAGAATAAAAAATTAAAAAAATCTCAACAGCAATAAAATCAATAATTCTATAAAAAATAGTGAGAGGAAATTCATAACGCTTCCTCAAAGAGGTCATATGGATCAGACAGTAGGCGATATGAAACTTTATTGTTTTCATGGACATGCACATCAAAACAACAGTGAGGTGAGATATTATTTCATAAATGAGAATGGAATTGCTTATGACAGGACGTATGGAGATGTTACTGATGCCTGCTCGAAAGCAAATCGATGAACAACGGGAAGACAGTGATAGAGTGATGAAAAACCAGTTTTCGGGAGATGTGGCGAGGAAGAAACCCTCTTTTATAGCTGATGGGAATATCCTCTAGGCTTTTATAGAACAAAATATGTAAATTCTTAAAAACTAAGGATAGAACTTTTTTGCATAAGAGTTTTCTTCATTTTGTAAGACTTGCAAAATATATATTCACTGCTGGTAAAAATGTCAAAAACAGACATTTGATAATTTATCTTGAGAAATTGATAGGGTTCTCATATGTGGAAATTAGGGAGTAATGTCAAAATCTTTAAAAATATTTTTAACTATTTAAACACTGTGACTTACAAATTTGTTCACAATACAGTTGTTTCAGGTATTCAATATTCCAACACCAGTCCAACCACCAATGTGCCCTTACTGCCACCAAAGTCCTTAGTTCCCTCCCCTCATGGTTGTTCTTTTAACAGGCACTAATTTACTATATAATGCTTATTAACATATATATATATATATATATATATATATATATAAAAAATGGTGTTTGCTAAAGTCTTGACTTTTTTACTGAGCTATGAAATGCAAATTGAGTCATCTGTTGTTGTTTTCACTTATTGAACTTAGTGGGCTTCTACTCAATTTTTAACAAAGTCTTTTGTGTTAATTTGTTACAGACATTCAGTATTCAACACCAATTCCAACACTATTGCAATATCAGACCATCATTAATTCCAATTTTCCCAACCATTCCTTAAGTCTGCCCCTATAGTAGACTCTTGGTGTTTTATTTCATATTACTTGTTATAGATGGTTTGCTAAAAACGATCAAGAATGTTTTTCTTAGAAGTAGTGAAGATTGTTCAATCTCACCATGGAACCAATAAGCCCTATAAGAAGTTACTGATTTGTTGTTACAGGATAGGCAATGTGTGTACATATTTTGTTATTGGTCACATTCTACTTTGCACCTATTAATTCTTAAAATCATTTTTTATTATACCACCATAAGATATACAGTTACAAAAATGTTCATATTAGAGAAAGAGAGAAAAGAGATAAAGAACCTGCCATAGTGGCAGGTTAGGGGAGGGGAGGGAATCGGGGTCCTTGGTGGTGGGAAATGGGCACTGATGGAGGGTGGGTGCTGGAACACTGTATGGCTGAAACCCAAACATGAACATTTTTTAATTGTTTATTTTTTATTTATGGCAGTATAATAAAATATATATAAAAACAAAAAATGTTCATATTTGAGGTTTCAGTCATATAGTGTTCCAGCACCCATCCTTACACCAGTACCCATTTCCCACCACCAATGTCCCCTAATTCCTCTCACCCCACAGTCTGTGTCTATGGCAGGCAATTTTCACTTCTCTCTCTTTCTCTCTCTCTCTCACTCCCTTCTCTTACACATTGTAGCTTGCAATACAATGTTTCAAAGTTATATCATATATACCCTTTGCCTACTTCCAGTGCTCAATTCTAGGCTGATATTATCATTTACAAAAATTATTAATACACTGTTCCTTTCTCTGTATTGCCTAACCTCTGACTCACACATATTTGCAGTAGGTTCTACCCACTGACAAGACCTCCTGATTCATGTATTGTCTGGGCTTGGATATTGGTACCATGCTACTTTTTAAAAAAATATTTTATTATACCACCATTAGATATAAATTACAAGATGTTCATGTTTGAATTTTGGTTCTACAGTGTTCTAACACCCATCCCTCCACTCCTGACCATCTCCCATCACCAATATCCCCACCTTCCCCCACCATCCCCCAGCCTGCCTCCATGGCAGGTTCTTTATCTCCTTTCTCTGTCTTCTCTCTCTCTCTCCTTGCTTCCATTTCTTACACATTGTAGATTGTAATATATTCTAGAACATGATTGGTTCCACTAGTTTGATGTACTGGGTTCGGACCACAAATATGGTGGCTGTAATGGTGAGTGATTCTCATCCGGCTGCTTCCGAGGACCTACAGAAGTGATAGTCCCACTCCCAAAACCCATCTTGCCTCCTGGGAGCCTCATGCTAGGGGGAGCCAGATGGTAACTCTCTCCCGTGCATCTGAGTCTCTGCATCATGTCCCAGAGCCCTGAGGCAGTTTGTGGGCAGGGCCACCAGTCCTCTGGGACAGGTCAGAGAGGGGAATGGGTAACCCAGCTCCATCTCCAGGAACACCTGGTGACTTCCGCCTCTGAGAGTCGCCTACCTGGGCTCAAACTCGGCTGCTCTGAGCTGGTCTTGAGATCAGCATCTCTTTTTTTTTTT
>JAJIBD010013170.1:0-26027 GCA_021461705.1 Cryptotis parvus | reverse complement strand
GGTGGTGGTTGGGAAAATGGAAATAATAGTGGTAGGAAGTTGCAATGATGGTGGGACTGGTGTTGAATATTTGTAAGAAAACACCAACAACTTTGTTAAAAAATTGAGTAGTAGCCCACTGAGTTTAATAAGTTCAATAAGTAAAAGCAGTGACACAAATGGTCCAATTCGCTCAGTAAAAAGATCATGACTTTAGCAGTACCATTCTGAGATATATGTTGTAATAAGTAGTGTAATTAGTGCCTGCTAAGAGAGAAGCCAGGGGGGGGGGTGGGAAACTAGGGTCTTTGGTGTCGGTAAGGGCATTTGGTGGTGGGACTGGTGTTGAAACATCGAATACCTGAAACTACTGTGAACAACTTTGTAAATCACAGTGTTTAAATAAAGTTTAAAATTTTTTAAAGAACTGGGGTCTCAGCAGAGAAAGATCCTCCCCAAATGTAATGACCAAATGACCCTTGAGCGCAACCTAGTTTATAAGGGGAGAAATTTTTATGGAGGAGCCTCAAAAGTATTTATAACCAAAAGACCCAAAATCACATGAGAAGGAGTTAGTGGCATAAATATTAGAATATTAAACAATGTATGCCCCTTTGAGTACAATAAAAAGTGACCTAAAATATTATTTTAAAGGATTCACAAGGTTTGCAAACTCAAGAAGCAGTTGCATGCAACATATCGTTAAAATCGTTGGCTATCAACTTCGTTTTAAAACCAACTTGGGATCAGAGAAATAGTTCAGGGGTTGAGGCTCTTATCCTCCATATGGCCATCATGGCTTGTCCCTGGCATCTTATATGTCCTCTGGAAAACCACCATGCGACCACTGAGCACAGAGCCAGGAGTAAATCTTTAGCACCACCAGGTGTGATCTCAAAACCCCAATTAAATTAATCAGGACCTTACCAAAAGGAGACTGAGCTCTCTCTGATCTTGGATTTCTAAAATCAGTAACTCTTAGAACTGTTATAAATCTTAAAGGAGATGTGTAAAGCACTTAATTTTGTAGGAACTAAAAATTACTTATTTGAGTGTGTGTCTTCTATAGAATTTTTTAAGTCTACTGGAGCTATCAGAAATTAAGAAGCTAAAAAAAAGAAATTGAGAAGCTATCAAAATCTACACTACTATAGCATTTATATGCTTATTTTTTCTTTATTATATATCAGTTTGTTTTTTGAAAATGTAATACAATGTCATTTGGTGCACAATGGTATATGGATTCTTATGTACATAAAATGTCTTTTACTAATATAAAGAAAACTTTGTTTTTAACCTTAAACTGTTTTGATATTTGTAATCAACCTAGTTTCCTTCTTATCCTCTTCTAATCTTAATCTTTAGTTTTGGGTGGTTTTCTTGGAGTAGTATAGCACTTTCCCCATCTTTTGTAGTATGTGACTTATAATAACTATAAATCAGTGTTATATTTTCTAATCATGTTTTGTGTAATTTTTGTTCCTTTATCACATTTCCTATATTATTTATGTAATATTTCCCAGTATCTTGAAAATTTTAATTGTATAAGTGGCTACCAGCCACTCTGATCCACCGTACTCCACTTATCAAAATTAAAAGTGGGGTAGTGAGGACCAGAGAGATGGCACGATGAGTGGGGCACTTGCCTGGCACACAGCCAACCTGGGTTTGGTCCTCAGCATCTAATGTGGCCCCACAAGCACCACCAGGAGTGATCGCTGAGCGCAGAGCCAGGAATAAGCTTTGAGCATCACCAGGTATGGCCCCCAAACAAACAAACAAACAAACAAAGGAAGTGTGGTAGCAGATGAAGTTTTTTGTTGTTGTTGTTGTTGTTGTTGTTGTTCAAGATGATGGACTGAGTATCTAGCAAGAAGGAAATAAGTGAGGAATTCAGGATGACCAGCAGACATGTGACTTCACCATTTTCTTGAGGATATAAAATAGAAGTTACTAGATTAAAAACAGCCCAGATATGCTATAGATAACTGCACTGAACTGAGAGCCCCCTTTTTCTGTTAGAATCAGGCTTGGTCTTACAAGGCAAAATGAAAGAGATAAGATTGATTACAGTAGGGAGGTCACAAGGCATTAATAAAGCAGAAGTGTATAAATCAGCCATGATAAGACCACCCCCATAGAAAAGGCTGGAGAGAATGAAGTCATGTTTATAAGCCCCCAAATTCTCTAAAGAAATTAAGTAAAATTGGGGTCAAGCCATAGTGCAGTAGGTAGGGCTTTAGCTTTCCATGTTGCCAGCCTGGGTTTGATCCCAGCCCATCCAGGTTCAATCCCCAGTACTCCATATAATCCCTTGAGCCTTCCAGGAGCAAACCTTCAGCAGAGCCAGGTATGGCCCCAAAACAAATAAACCACAACAAAAAGAAGCTGAATATTTGAGATGTCATGATGAGGCAGTTTTCTTCAATGTCCTCTCCACCGAGAGGAAGGAGGCTCTAGGGACTAGAGCAATAGTACAGCAAGTAGGGCAGTCGCGTTACATGCAGCCAACCCAGGTTCTATCCAGGGTACCCATATGGTCTCATGAGCACCACCAGGAGTAATCCCTGAGTGCAGAGCCAGGAGTAACCAACCACAGAGCACTGGTGGGTGTGGCCAAAAATATAAAAAACAGATTTTTCTACTGTAGAGTCAGCAGTTGTCTGCATTCTGTAGAAATTAATCTCAAATCACAATGTTTTTGAATAAAAACATCTTGACTGGTTTAGTTGAAGTCATTATCTCACATGCAGTGTTTAGTAGCCATTTCCATGTTAGATGGCAGCATGCCCTAGTTTAAAGTATTAAAGGTGGGGCTGGAGAGATGGTACAGTGGGCAGGGCTTTTGCCTTGGCTGACTGTTCAATTGAATCCGGATTTGATCCCCAGCATCCTAAATGGTTCTCTGAGCAGCCAGGAGTAATTCCAGAGTGCATAGTCAGAAGTAACCCCTGAGTGTTGCTGGGTGTGGCCCCAAAAGTCAAAAAATAAAATAAAGTAGTAAAGGGATTGATACTTTAAGAAAATTTAAATTCAAATATTATATGCTAATGTATAAATATATAAAATTGTAGTCATGTAAAAGTTGCCTTTGAATGCGGGAAATATTATGTAATATATTATTGCCCTAGCATGGAATGATGAATTTGACATCAGTCAAGTATTAATATCTGAATTGTGGCCTTATGTTTGAATAATAATCTTAAAATGCTTGATAATCATAAGAATTGTGAACTTCATTTAAAAATACGGTTTTATATAGTTTTAGTAGTTTTTGGTGATTTGGTTTTAGACCTCCAAGCTTTGCTTCATGCATGTCATAGCTCTATCCTAGTTTGCTCAGAAGTTTGCTCCTAGTTTATCTTACATTGCTCAGAATCCTCTTGCCCAGTGGCGTTCACTTCAGATTGAACATATTTATTCTGCTACAATTATGACCTTCTTTCAGTGTTAAAATGTCTTCAAATCTTCATTTATAATTTTATTTATTATTATTATTCTTTCTTTGGAAATCAGGCACGTTTACATCTCAGGCATGCCTTCTTTCAACCACGGAGGTTCTCTACCCTAAACTACCATTTAGGCAAAGAATACAGCCTCTGCCAGAAAAAAAAAAATCGTGTTTTTTAAAACCTCCGGGGAACATGGTCCCTTTAGCGCCACGGTAAAGTTTCTTTCCCCGCTCATGTGCACAGCTCTTGAATTATTTTAGACATGCAGAGAGTGTGGTTTATTTCATAACCCGGAGATCGGGCCCTTATCTGAGCATGCTGCTTCATGCAGCGCCTTTAATCCAAATAGAATTCTGCTCCCCTTCGCAGCTCTGAACATGGGGACTGAAGGGGCGGTCCCCTGGCTGGCGCCCGGCCTCGGTGCACACCTGGGTCTTTGTCTCAGCCTCAGCGTCGCCCACACCGCACACTGCCGCCATATAAATCAGATTTCCATGGGTTAGCAAGTGCCAGGCACAGCCGCGGTGTCCAAAAAACCTTTGAGACGCTGCCTGAGCTTCAAAATTCATTGTATAAATGCCAGTTTTTACCGAAGTAAGCCCGGTTTGGAGACAAACGTGTACAGTGAGGCGGTGATTATTGCAAACCAAGTAGGTATCAGGCTCTCTCTCCTTCTCTCCCTCTCCCGCCTCCTCTCTGCTCCTTCTCCCTCTCTTGGCTCCTACGTGTTGCTTGTCTGAATGCAAAAGAGCAGAGAAAGCCTTTGGGAGGGGACCTTGATAATCCACCTGTGTTAACTGGCGGTTGTTAACTGCGATTTCTGGTGCAAGGGCTTTCTGCCTAAGTCACGAGTTCCCTTTGTAAATCGAGATTGGGAACTTGTGAGTACCAGTCTTGACTTTTCGTGCCTTTGTTCCTGCTGTTGCGGCTACACCTCACTGCAGAAGCCCGTCTTCGAACTCTGCTTTAGCAGATGCTAGAGCGGTTTTAAAAGAAAGGCCTGAGCAGCTTCAGGAGCGCAACGTGCTCTCGCTAGCTAACTGAAAAGTACTTTTACCAAACGGGAGGTTTATGAATTGTGGGTCTTTTGAATGCTATCGAAAGATTTACCGGGTCTGTCAATTTTTTTTAAGTAAGTGAAAGATTGGAAATTATTGGTTTTATTTAGAAATCAGATTTAAAAAAGTAAAAAAAGTCAGTTTAGGTCATTCCATTCGCTGACTCATCTTTCTAGGCAAACTCATGTGTTAGCAAGGTCTGCTGAAAGTAAAACTTCCTAGACTTTTTCTAGTGAGAAATGATATGTTTAAACAATGATTTGTATTTGGTGCATTTATACTCTTTAATGTTGTTCTTTTCATTTAATATATTCATATTTTTTATTTAAAGTCTCTAAAAAAGCCCAGCTAACCAATTAGCTTTACTACAAGAGCACATAAATGTCTTGTTTTCATTATTTAAAAGAATGTTGCTTTAGAATAGTTCCAGTTTTTAATATCCTCTAAAGAAGATAATTTTTCCAAAATTATTAATTTTAGGTGCTGTTCAACTCTAAACTTTTGACCAAGAATGAAATTATTTAAAAATTAAGATGCCGACAGGTAATTCCTTGTAAGTTTATACTTTCTGTCAATCTGTGTTACATAGTGGTAGAACTCATCTGAAATTGTTCCAGACATCTAAAATGTTTTGGTTTTGAGAGACCTTCTGAGTAACCTGAAGCTATTTTGCTTTAGAAATACTTCCTTCTAGAAGCCCACAAATTGAATCTTGCTCGTATACAATATCAACTTTCAAATAAGTAAATGAGATGAAGTAAAATAGATCTCCTGGAGGAATTCTGGTTAGATGAGTAATTTTTTTTTTATTGATAAAATACCAGGTGCTAAAACATGAGGGAGTTGAGTCCTGTTTAAAACCAAGGCCACAGACTTGTGGGAGGGAAATGGGGTTGGGGATGAAAGGACAGTTGGGAAGAGAAGTGGACACCATGAAAGGACACCAGGAAAGTTGAAACATTGGTGTCTACAGCCCAATCATGAATAGGCTTGTAATTTCAAGGAGACTAAATTAAAAAAAAATTTTAAACAAATAAAACCAAGGCCACTAACTTCAGCTGTGGGAAAATTCCATATAGTTATATTCCACCCTCAGTGGAAAATCCTCCCCAATGTCCATGATTCTGATTCAATATAATGCTAATTGCCAACTCATTAACCAGATTATTCCTCCACAAGTTGTGAGAACTATTTTATCAAAAGCTGTTTGGTTGTGAAGAAGCCTGACATTGCAGTAAAAGAAAACATATAGGTTCTGGTTTGCTTTCCAATTTTCTACTGAAAATCTTTTGTCCTGTTTTTCCTCTATATTTCATCTGCTTGTTTATGAGGTATTTTTTGTATTGGTGCTGCACACCCAGAATTGCTCAGAAATCACTTTCTGGCAGTGCTTAGGGGTGTCATTCAAAGCTAGGGACTGAGCCCTGGGCTTCCTGCTTATAAGCCTTCAGCCCTGTGAGCCATCTCTCTAGCCTAGTTTCTTAGTTTTCTACTTAGCATCTAGTTTTCTACTTAGAATATAATGGTGGAATATTCATCTTCAATTGTTTAAGTAGCGATTACTTCTTAACAGGTACAGGTATCATCCGGGCAAATACTAGATAACTTTTATGAAACAAAATGTACTATTTTTTTATGCCAGATGGTAGTAATGCTACTTTCTTCTTCACATAAGATTCTAGGTCATTTTCTAGACAGAAATCATCAGGGACCAACAATGTGCTGTTTTATTTATTCATTTGGAGGTTTGGTGGCTTTTGTTTGCTTGGTTTGGGGCTGCAGGTTGTGACCCTCAGGGATACTCCCAGCAGTGTGCTCAGGGGTTGTTTCTGCTGGTGTTGGGAGACCCTATGGATCTATACCTCCTCCATGCCAAGCTTGCACACCAGCCCTTTGAGCTTTCTCTCCAGCCACAACAATGGGCCATTTTAGGGGCCTGAGTGCAGCATAGCAGGGAGGGCTTTTGCCTTGCACGCAGCCAACCCGGGTTCGACTCCTGGCACCCCATATGGTCCCATGAGCACTGGCAGGAGTAATTCCTGAGCGAAGAGCCAGGAGTAACCCCTGGGCATCGCTGGGTATGACCCAAAAAAAAAAAAAAAATAAAAACCAATGGGGCCATGTTATTTTGTTTTTGTAACGTAGTAACCATGAGAAAAACAGTTACAAAGTTGCCCACGATTGGGTTTCAGACATATAAGTCCCCAAAACTGAGTGAATGTTTTCTTTCTTTCTTTTTTCTTTTTTTTTTTTGCTCTTTGGGTCACACCCTGTGACATTCAGGGGTTACCCCTGGCTCTGCACTCAGGAATTACTCCTGGCGGTGTTGGGGTGCAGGGACTGTATAGGATGCCCTGGATCAAACCTGGGTTGGCCGCATGCAAGGCAAACACCCTCCCTGCTATGCTATCGCTCCTGCCCACAATGGGCCATTTTATTTTATTTTATTTTTTGCTTTTTTGGGTCACACCCGGCTACACTAAGGGGTTACTCCTGGCTCTGCACTCAGGAATTACTCCTAGGTGGTGCTCGGGGACCATATGGGATGTCCGGCCGCGCAAGGCAAACACTCCTACCCCTTGGGCTATTACTCCAGCCCATTTTATTTTTTTTAATTATATTATTATACTACCATGATATATACAATTACAAAGATGTTCATATTTGGGTTTCGGTCATACAGTGTTCCAGCACCCATCCCTCCACCAGTGCCCATCTCCCACCACCAACGTCCCTGGTTCCCTCCCCCTCCCCAGCCTGCCTCCATGGCAGTTTCTTTATTTCTTTCCCTTTCTCTTTCTCTTTTCCTTCCCTTCCAGACTATGGATTACAGAACATACATTAAAGGGTTGTCATGTGTATCTTTTGCCTGTATTTAATGCTCAGTTCTAGGTTGGTATTAGTATCACTGTATCACTGTATCACTGTCTTCCCGTTCATCATCGATTTGCTTGAGCGGGCACCAGTAGCATCTCCATATGACCTGTCTCATGCAAGTAGAACCCAAGGGCACCTGCTTGCTCCAGGAACATAAAGAGCCTCAAACCATTCCATCAGGTCATGGGAATGAGGTCTATAATTGTTACTGGTATTTGGCATATCAAATACGACACGGGTAGCTTGCCAGGCTCTGCCGTGTGGGTAGCATACTCCAGGTTGGTATTAGTACCCTCGACAATTGTTAGCACACTATTCCATTTTCTGTCTTACCTAGCCTCTGACTCCTACACGTTTGTGATAATTTCCACCTTTGACAAGACCTCCTGATACATGTTTCACTTGACCTTGAATATTGGTATCATAATATGTACGTATATATTTATGTCATACAAATAAATGCAGTCATTCTATATCTGTCTCTCTCCATCTGGCTAATTTCACTCAACATGATCTTCTCTATGTCCATCCATTTTTAGACAAATTTCATCACTTGATCACTTGATACCTGATCCCGTTATTCATCAATTTTCTCAAGCGGTGCCAGTAACATTTCCTAACATTTGATCCTATCACGTGCCAGTGTAGCCCAATGGTATCTGGCTGCCGTAATTTTCCTTTCAAGACATATGTCATGCAGTGGGTAGGGCATTTGCCTTGCATGTGTCCCATCCAGTTTCGATACCCTGGATGGACATCCCATATGACCCCTGTACACACCAGGAGTAATTCCTGAGTGCAGAACAAGGAATAACCCCTGAGCATCTTGGGTATCCCCCACCCCCAAAATAACAAACAAACCAGATCACTCAGGTATCACTGTATCACTGTCTTCCCATTGTTCATTGATTTGCCTCGAGTGGGCACTAGTAACATCTCCATTAGTCCTGTCACAAGCAAGTGCAACCCAAGGGCATCTACTTGCTACAGGGACAGGAGGAGCCTGAAACCATTCTTCAGGTTATGGAACTGAGGTCCATAATAGTTACTAGTCTTTGGCAAAAAGTAAATAAAACACGGTAGCTTGCCAGGCTTTACCGTGTAGGTGGTATAGTCTCAGTAGAAGGCTCTCAACCCGAGCATTTACTGATGAAACTTAAAGGGGGAAGATCAGGTTTTCTCTTGGATGGAGCTCTGAGGAACTATGGAGTCTGGATGTTGAGAATGACTAACTGCATGATGTGTGGTTTGCTCTGGCTTCTTGCCAGGCTTACTGGTATCAGTTAAAACATGTCTATAACTGTTTACTATGTATAAATGTGCAAGAAATTGGGAAGAACCTTATGCAAAATTCAGTATCCTAAAAAAAATATTGTGCGGCCGCAAGCTGCTGTGCGCCAAGGTACATGTGGGTCAGGTGTGGGTGGGTCTCTCTCTTCCGGGGCAACTGGCATGAAGGCGGAGGAAAGGGCAGGGCCCAAAACTCCACTCCAAGTCTGGCCAGCATGGTCTCTCCCCGCTCATGAGAGCAAACCCTTGGAGCAATGTTGGACTCAGCCAGGGGATGGCTGAGCCCCTTACCGGGAGGTCAGCTCCATGGGTTGCTTCCACATGGGGGCCGGCCAAGAGCAGCGCAGCTGTGGGTCTGAAGTGGATCCACTTCAGATCCACTCCACTTCATCACTCAGGTATTAAACCATTTGTTCCTCTCCCCGTACATAGCAGTAGAAGGACTGAGTGAATACTACGAGGGTCGCTTCTCATTTTTTCCATCATGGGTTGTTGGTTCCCAGGAGTGAAAGGGAGGGATTAAGCTGAGGAGGCAGATGGTGGAGGGTTGAAGGAAGGCGCAGTCCTAAGGGAATCAGAAAGGCAAAGAGATAGGATGAAGGTAAAGTGGAAGACAAATAGGGTTGGAAAGTGAGGAGAGAAAGTAAGCAAACAACTGTATGTGTTTGGGGGGTGTATTTTCTTTGGTTTGGGGAGGTTTCATTTGTTTGGGGGCACACCCAAAGTGCTCAGAAGGTTTTACTCTGCCTCTGCGCTTAGGAATCACTCCTAGTGCTGCTGGGATGGGGGGGGGGGGGGGGGGGGGCTATATGGCATGCCAGGGATCAAACCTCGGTTGGCCACAGCCAAGGAAACATTATCTTAAGAGTCTAAAACCTTTGGCTGTGTGTCAAGCAGCAACAGATTTTCATTTGATTTTAGAACTTTAGCTGTATCTTGACAGTTCACTAACCATGACCTAAAATTCTCTTAGAAAAATGAAAATACCTCATAAGCTTATTTTTGTATTCTGGTGCTAAAATGGTCATATGTAGAAATACCTCAAAGTAACTGAGATCAATTCCGATTGTTAAAATTATCAAAATCATTTTTTCACATAACAATTTCAGCTGTAATGTGTTTGGTACCTGAAAGGAAGGACTCAAGGTACCAAGGCTCAAGGCAAAGCAGACCCCCTGCACTTGGTATGAAAGGCCACTGCTTCAAGATACTGCTAACCTTTCTGAAATCTAACTTTGTAATACAACTTATAAAAATATTATAATTCATGGCTACATAAGGTTTATTTTTCCACTAAAAGGACAGTAAATGCTGTATTCAGAGGTGACTACAAGAGTATGCCACCCTCACGGTAAGCCTCCAAGCTGCTCGTGTCATATTTGCTATGCCAAATACCAGTAACATTTATATTAGGTCATTCCCATGACCTAATACAATGGTTTGAGGCTCTTTTATGTTCCTGGAGCAAGCGGATGCCTTTGGGTTGTACTAGCATGAGACAGGTCATATGGAGATATTACTGGTGCCCGCTCTAGCAAATAGATGATGAATGGGAAGATAGTGATAGTGAAAGGGACAGAAGTTCCTTATTAAGTGAGGAGTAAGATTAAGTTCTTTATTTTGAAAAACAATTATTCATTAAGAAATATTCTGTCAGGGGCAGAGCCCTGAGGCCCCATTGGTGATTCTCGGTCAATCAGGTAGTTGGTCCATGCAAGGACCCCAGGACAAAATACTGCTCGGCAGTTCCTGAGATACTTGGGCCATCCCGGTGGCCCTGAGGGGCCTCCAAGGCCACAGTGGTGCTGGGGAACTGTGTGGAGCAAGAAATCAAAGCCTGGTTTAGTGCTTGCCTGGTGTGTGCTATATAACCACCATACTATTTCTGGGGCTCTCGATTAAAAAGATTTTAAACTAAGATTACCAATTTCTTGTTTACTTATTTTGCTATCATACAAACTGTTGCTTCATGTTTGCAGAGTGGCTATACTGTGTTGACCATGAGAGTGCCAAGATACCCTTCTGCTATATTCCCTCTCCGCCCCACATTATCCCAAGTTCCTGACCCCCAGTACCCTCACATCACGGTTCTACAGTCTGTTTGACAGGATTATTTTCATTGGGATTCCTCTAATCCCTAGCTTTTGGAGATGGGGCCACACCTAGTGGTGCTCAAGGTCAATACCTGACTGTGTACAAGAAGTGCCAGTAGCGCTTGGGGGAGACTGTATTTGGAGCAGGGGGTGGGGCTGAACCAGGGCCGACTGCATGCAAAGCCAGGCCTTACCTGCTGTACTGGTTCTTATGCTCTGCTTCTTTACACTCCACACATGAGTACGATCATACAGTGTTTGTCGTTTCCTACTGACTCACTTCACTTAACACCGGCCAGTGCCATCTAAGTTAAAATGAGCTGCAAGATTTTATGTTTTCTCCTAGGAGAGTAGTATTCCATTGTGTATCTTGGCCATAGCCTCTATTTTTATTTTAGGCAACATGGTGTACTGTACTGTTAGTAGTAGGCTTTCCTGGATAACACAGTCCATCTCCACAATTTCTACCAGTGACCACTTCCCTTCATTGTCCCAGTGTCCCCCAGTCCTCACACATACCCGTTTCCTTCTCTGTGGTAAGCATCCTGCTAAAGACCAGTCCTCACGTTCCGTTGCTCTTGGGTTTTTTTTTTAACATTCTGGCTATGTTTCTTTATATCCCACATATGAGAGAGAGTACTCTGTGCCTGGCCCTCTCTTTCCTACTAACCTTGCTCAACACGATACTCTCCAGATACACCCATGAAGTGGCAAATTGCATGATTTCATCATTCTATAGCTGAGTCGTATTCCTCTGTGTATCTGTGCCACAGTCTCTTTCTGCAGCCATCACATGGTTGGTGGATCCACTCAGCTGTTGCTGGGCATTTGGCTGGTTTCCATACTCTGATCATTGTAGATCATGGTGCGAATATTCACTTAAACTTGCAGATTTGTGTTTCTGTCTAAGATACTTAGTTCTCCTTCTTGGTTTACCTTCCTCAGCTTTATGAAATAAATGTCATTTCATATGTTTCAGATCACGAAGAGCCGTGTGGTTCCAGTCATGGGTCATTCTGCCTGAACGGAGGGATTTGTTATGTGGTCCCCACTATTCCCAGCCCCTTTTGTAGGTAAATGAAAAGGGGGCAGGGGATGGGTGTCAGTGATCGTTTCCATCTCTCAACTTCTTTGAGAAGCAATAAGTGTTGAACAGATGGCATAAAAGTATAATGCTCTTCATATTGTATAGGATGAAATTATGCTTTTGAAACAAACTTGCAGTTCACATTCTCGCTAGAAGCTCTTTTCTTTTGGATTGAAAGTGGTAGTTTCAGATCAAGTCATATTTTTTAAAAAGTTCATTTTAGGGAAATCTGTGAGTTTAGGGGAAATAGTCTATATTTAATATTACTGTCAAAACAGCTTGAGAACTCCATTATGGGGGAAAATCCAGCATGAGATATCTTTCTTTGAGTTTAGAATATATAAATGCACAATTGTGTTAATTCCAAACATATTTGTGGTAGTAAAAAGAAAATAGAATTATGTTTTTCTTATTGTGGGTGCAAAGTTCTTTTAAAGGTGGTATTTTAGCCAGAAAGCAGCAATAAAGAACTTGAAAAGAGTAGTTATACAGAGAGGGTACTTGCCTTGCATGTGGCCTGCCCAGATTCAATCTCCAGCACCATATGTGGCCCCTGGAACCCCCTCCGGAGTGATCCCTGAACACTTCCAGTATACAACACCCTGCAAAAGAAAAGTAGCTGGCTTCTTGTAAGTTTGGTTGAGTAAGAGTAAAGGTGGATATAATAAACCTTTTAAAATACAAATGAGCTACATAATACTATCAGTAAAATGTGGCACTGTAAAAAGAAAGCAAAAAGCATCCAACTAATGAATTTTGAGCAATGTTTCCATCCTTGAAGTCATAACCAGCAGAACACGATAAAGAACACTTCCATTGCCCCGATTTCTTTGTGGACCACGTACTTTATTTACATTTCATATGCCATTCTCAGAGAAGCTTTTGAAAGTAAATAAATAAATAAATAAATAAGGGAAATTGAGAAATTAAGCAACTTTCCAGAAGTCCTACCGCTTTTGAATGCAACTCCTAAGGGATGACTTAATTTATTCACTTTTATTTCTAAGGGAATTTACTTTATAAAATGAAACCAGAATGCTTATCAAAAAATTATTTTAAATTTAAGAATTCAAAGATACTAACATTCTGTATCTTGATCTTACTGGTGGCTACATGAGTATGTCCATTCTACATTGAATTGTCTTTGTGCCTTTGTCAGAAATTACTTGACCACCCATGGGTGGATGGTTTCTACACTGTTCAGCTCCACTGATTTATGTTTCTGTCTTCCCTGATTCCAGTCACAATGACTGCAGCTTCCAAATAGCAGAAGTTCGGTTGACGACCCCCTTAGGTTTGTTCTCAGCTCATTGACCTTTAGAATGTTTTCCTAATAGAGTATTTAATGGTACAACTTTATAAATTTTAGCTGCCCCTTACACAGTTTATGTGGTCTGTCAAGTTCTACGTTAAAAAGGTTTATTATTTCTTCTTGAACTCTTGAGCTTTTATTAAACCTCACTTAACTGTGTTGTGGTCAGAGTGTGTGGCAATGAACATTCATCTGAACACGTTTTTATGCTACATTGGAAAAGTAGAAAGAATGAGTGGCATACAGTGCTGAAATGGGGAGCTTTGTTGGAAAGGGAAATGCTCTATGTTTCAGATTTGGCAAAATTCCTTCCATATGTGGCTTTATTACTCGTGGCTCTGGAGGTTTGAAGTCAGGGATTAAAAAGCCACATGGCTGGGTTCTGGAGAATATTTGTTTCCTGCGGTGCAGGTGTATGGGTAGGACTCTACCTGGGAGGTTTGTTTTCTTCTTTTTTTTTTTTTTTTTAAAATACAGTTAAAAAGATGGTCAAGATGGTGTAATATACAGTTACAAAGATGGTCATGATTGGGTTTCAGTCATACAGTGTTCTAGCACCCATCCCTCCACCAGTGCCCTATTCCCACCACCAATGTTCCCAAAATCCCTCCCCCTTCCCCTCCAGCCTGCCACTACAGCAGGTACTTTTCCTTTTCTTCTCTCTCTCTCTCCTCTCTCTCTCTTCTCTCGTCTCTCTCTCTCTCTCTCTCTCTCTCTCTCTCTCTCTCTCTCCTCTTACACATTGTGGTTTGCCCTACAGTCATTTAGGGATTATCATGCAAATCCCTTTGTGTATATTCAATGCTCAGTTCTAGTCTGGCATTACCATTTTCCACAATTAGTAGAACACTGGTATATATTTATATTCCATTTTTAAAAAAAATGAACTTAGACCTCCTTCTAATGCCATGCACAAAAGTCAGATCAAAATGGATTAAAGATCTCAACATCAGACATGAATCTATAAGGTACATAGAGAAAACATAGGAAAAATGCTTTATGATATGGAAGTTAAAGGCATCTTCAAAGATGAAATATCACTAACAAAGCAAATAAATGGAAGCAAAGATAAACAAATGAGATTATATAAAACTGAAAAGCTTCTGTACCTCAAAAGAAATGGTGACCAAGATACAGAGATAGTCCACAGACTGGGAAAGAATATTCTCCCAACGCCCATCTGACAAGCGGTTAATATCCAGGATATATCAGGCACTAGTAGAACTTTACGAGAAGAAAACACCCAACCCCATCAAAAAATGGGGAAAAGAAATGAACAGAAACTTCCAAAAAGAAAAAATTCGAGTGGCCAAAAGGCATATGAAAAAGTGCTCTTAATCATTAATCATCAGATAGATGCAAATCAAAACAGCAATGAGATATCATCTCACACCACAGAGACTGGCACATATCCAAAAGAACAAGAACAACCAGTGCTGGCATGGATGTGGGGAGAAGGACTCTCATCCACTGTTGGTGGGAGTGCCAACTGGTCCAGTCCTTTTGGGAAACAATATGAACATTCCTCCAAAGATTAGATATTGAGCTCCCATTTGACCCAGCAATACCACTCCTGGAAACCCAAAAACACAGCAGAAATACTATGTGCACTTCTTTATTTATTGCAGCTCTATTCACGATAGCCAGAATCTGGAAACAACCTAAATGCCCAAGAACAGACGACAAGATAAAGAAGCTGTAGTACATCTACACAGTGGAATACTATGCAGCTGTCAGGATAGAGGAAGTCATGAAATTTACTTGCAAATGAGTGGACATGGAGATTATCATGCTGAGTGAAATTAGTCAGAAGAAAAGGACAGATATAGAATGACTGCATTCATTAATGGGAGGTTTGTTTTCATGCAGAGCCAGAAACCAGTCTACAGAGCTATCCAATAAGGAGAGGGGCAGCTTCTAGAGCAGGAGCAAGCACACTACAGGCCACAGACCTGATTGTTTTTGTATCACCCTGGAGTCATTACTGTTTTTGTCCTCTTAAATGGTGTAGAAAATAAGACTATGAAACAAATACAGAAGTTTATGCAACCCAGGCTAGGCAGAAGAAAACTTACTGGAGGGGCTGGAGCGATCATACAGCAAGCAGGGTGTTTTCCTTGCACACGGCCAACTTGTGTTAGATCCTTGGCATCCCATATCATCACCCGAGCACCACCAGGAGTAATTCCTGAGTATAGAGCCAGGGTAACCCCTGAGCATTGCCAGGTGTGATCCAAAAAAAAGCGAGAGAGAGAGAGAGAGAGAGAGAGAGAGAGAGAGAGAGAGAGAGAGAAGAACTCACTGGAGCCTTTTTACAGCTCCGCTAATCTCATTCATGTGGACTCCATCCTCATAATGAAATCACCACCCCCTAACCCCTAAAGACCCTGAATTCGGGAGCTGGAGTGATAGTATAGTGGATAGGGCGCTTAATCCCAGCACCTGATATGGTCCCCTGAGTTCCACTAGAAGTGATTCCTGAGTGCAGAGCTGGGAGTAAGCCCCAAACACTGCTTGGTATGGCCCAATAAACAAAAAGTGGTGGTGGTGGTGGTGTGTGTGTGTGTGGGGGGGCGGACACACAAAACTCAAAGAAAACATCAAATTGTTGGGGAGATAAATTTAAGTGGAAAGAATTTGAAAATCTTATCTCTATAAAACAGGGAAAATTTAATGCCAAGCAAACATAGCTCAGACTAAGTAACAGTAAGGAATTCTATGAAGATCTTTGTAGTACAGTTGACTTAAAAATAGGGCCGGCCAGCTGGGACTGGAGCTATAACACAGCGGGTAAGGCGTTTGCCTTGCACACGGCCGACCTGAGTTCAATCCCCAGCATCCCATACCCCATATGGTGTCCCTGAGCACCACCAGGAATAATTCCTGAGTGCAGAGTCAGGAGTAACCCCTGAGCAAAGCTGGGTGTGACCCACCCCCAAAAAAATAGGGCCGGAAGGGCCTGAGCGATAGCACAGCGGGTAGGGTATTTGCCTTGCATGCGGCCCACCCAGGTTCAATCCCCAGCATCCCATATGGTCCCCCGAGCACCGCCAGGTGTAATTACTGAGCGAAGAGCCAGGAGTAACCCCTGAGCATTGCTGGGTGTGACCCAAAAAAGGAAAAAAAAAGAGGGCCGGAGATGCAGCTTCACTCTCCTTGCATGCACGAAACCCTGGGTTCGAGCCTCAGCAGCTCCTCCCCCCCCCTCTCACCATATATATTTTATTTCTGATTTTCTAACAAGATGTTATGAATTCCCCCATTTTATAGTTTGCTTATTTTCTTTCACGAGTTTATAACAAAGTTTTGCTTCTGAAAATCTCAGACTTAGTCTAATAGAGTGTTAGAGTGGGAGAGTAGGTGAGGGGGAAGGGCCATGAAACAGTCTTAAAATGCCATTAACTTTGTTTTCCCTCTGTTTAACAGCTACTTCATCCTCTTTATAAAGTAGCTCGACCTATATGTGTTAATTAAATGGGAGCTCCAAATATAGAGCTAATCTGCCCATTGACAAAAAAAGTGCGATACTAATATTTATAGGTCATCACGATGCAATTCCCATAATAGTTTCACTGGGGATATTTGAAGTTTGGTCTAGAACTGTTTTTTTTTTCCCCTTTTTACATTCCCATACAGTTGTTTGATCTGATGTCTGCTGGGACATCTGTAGATGTAATGATAGTAAATATAATGTTGGGCTCTAATATTCTCCGCCATGTAGTTGAATGATCCCAGCAATCCAATGGGCATTAAAAAGGAAATAGCTATTCTTAATTATCTAGAACCAGTTTGGTGAATGAACAGTCTTCTCTGCTTCCTCCTGTCAGGGCCCATGGCTTTCCTGATCTTTCACCAGTGTTGGTGTCTGCTGAAGCTTCTCTAAAATCCTCTATGTTGGGGCCAGAGCGATAGTCCAGCACAGCATCCCATAGGTTCCCCCAAGCGCTGCCAGAAGCATTTCCTGAGTGCAGAGCCAGGAGTAACCCCTGAACATTGCCGGGTGTGACCCCCAAAAGCAAAATAATAATATAATAAATTAAAATAAAATCCTCTTTTTGTAGTAAAGGACATATGATTTTTTACATGATTTTCTAATAGTAAGAGATTTGGATTTCAAACTTTTAGACTGTGTCTTAAGTACAAGGGTCAACTCTGAGGTGGTCTACAATGTTTGGGAGTGAAGGAAACACGAGTACTTACAGCAAGCTGAATTATGCAGTCAGTGCGGCAGAGCTGTGAGCATAGCTTTGGCATGCTAATGCTCTGAGTTTGATTCCTGGCACTGCATCAACCCCCCAGCACCTCTGGAAACAGCAGCCCCTGCACATGGTACCAAATTGCCCCCCCATGCCAAAGTAAAAACCAAATCACTATAATGATTGAACAGACAGACAGTTTTAACTACTCAATGAAGAAGTCCGTTTAGGAAATAAATCTCATCATGGAATGTGACCGTGATATGATCACGATCTGGAGGCCTGCCTCAGCTTCCACGCTTAAGAAGCTAATTAAACACATCACAAGAGGAAGATCTCATCTCAAATTAACTAGGCTTATAGAGAGTAATGCCTAAAATAAGCATTTTAAATTATTCATTCATAGTGAGAAGTATCACTGACAGAGACTTTGGAGTTCCTGTGAGCCAGGCATCCTCCCTGTGGACTGACACACAAGAGAAGCCAAGTTTATAATTAGAACATTGTTTACTGAGCATAAAGGCAAAGCAAGAAGCATTATATAATTTAGATTTCTATTTATAACTCTCCTGATGCATTCATCTCTGCCCAGGGAGCCATGCTGCTGGGACTGCACTAGTTGAAGACTGCTCACAGCTTGCTACAGCAGTCTTTCTTTTGTTTTGTTTTATTCTTTATTTATGGGCCACACCCAGTGGTGTTCAGGGCTTACTCCTGACTCTGCACTCGGGGATCTCTTCTGGCAGACTCAGGGAATCATATAGGGTGTCAGGGATGCTCTACCCACTGAACCATCTCTCCGGCCCTCCTGCTGCCACTCTTGGAAGGGAGCTGCTAATGTCTGCCTTCCCACTTCTCCTGTACCTCGGTTCCCCTGACTGACCAACAACTCCTGAGATTGACAGGCTTCTTCTTGAGATGAGTAAATATATGTAGTCAGTTTCCATGGCCTCTGTGGTCGACAGCTCTGATTCAGTGACTTGCAATAATTACTCTAATTTTCTTCATTTCAAGTACTGTAGAGCACCTCTGCGTTGCCCTCTTGTACCTAATACACAGTCTAAATGCGGTTGGGACATATTTGCAAATACTATGGAGTCTCATGACATAGTGCTTGGTTTTCATTTCTTTATGTGTCTGTCTTCCTCCTGCTTGCTGATTTCCAAGAATATGGTTCTGCTTCTGTCTTAGACACAGCACTTAGGTTTTAAATCCCCAAGGTCCTTTTTATACTTAATAATCACCAATTTAAATTCTGATCAAAACCACTTTGTGGGCGGGCTGTGGATGTGGCTCAGCGCCTGAGCTCTTTGCATGCGGGGCATCTGGGTTTGATTCCTGGCACCGCTACAATATAATTAAATCAAACCACTTTATGGCTATCTCATATTACACTTACCTACTCCCTTTTACAGATAAGAATTATAGGGACTGGAGTAATAGTACAGTGGGTCGGGTGCTTGTCTTACATGCAACCAACCCAGATTCAATCCCTGGCATCCCATATGGTGCCCCCACCCCCCATGCCTGCTGGGAGGGATCCCTGAATACAGAGCCAGGAATAAGCCCTGAGCACTGCTGAAAAGAACTATAAGCCATGGGGTCAGAGAGAGTACAGAGTATTTGCCTTGTGCGTGGCTCTCCTGGTTCTGTCTCTGCACCACATATGGTCCTTTGGGCACTCTAGTCACGATCGCTGAACAGGGTCAGGAGTAAGCCCTGAGCACAATCAAATGTGGCTCACCCTACACCCCACAATTATAAATTACATGGATGTAAGTAACACTGTGACGACACTGAAGAGTGAGAAAATTCTGGGAGAAACTGAGCTGACCTTTGAAGGCATTTCACAGGTGAATTTCTCAGTTTAATAATAGTTTGCCTGAAAATAGGCCCCTGATAAATACCACAGAATGATTAAAACTGCGCCTGAAAGGTGCAGTTCAAGAGAACGCAGGCTAGCACACACAGAACTCATGTTCCATTCCTGGCCCTTTTTGTTCCCTGAGTACCTCCAGAAACAACCCTATTTTTATTTTTTGGCTTTTTGGGTCACACTGGTGATACTCAAGGGTTACTCCTGGCTCTGCACTCAGGAATTACTCCTGGTAGTGCTTGGGGGTCCATATGGGATGCCGGGGATCGAAACCAGGTTGACCGCATGTAAGGCAAACGCCCTACCCGCTGTGCTATCGCTCCAGCCTCCTTTTTTTTAAAGTGTCTATTAATGACTAGAAACCTTTATTCAAGGACTTAGAGTTTCAGTTTATGTGATCATGGTTATTCCCACAGGAGTCCTATAAAACAGTCATTGCCCGACAGCCGGGATCTCCTGTGCCCCTGCTGCTCTGCCATGGAGTAAATGTCCTATCTACTCATCCTGGGACCCCTCAGGGTCCAGCTGTCCAGCCCTTTGACTTCCTTGCCCACTGGCTCTCCCTGTCCAGTGTCTTCATTAATCATGCTCTTCCAAGGTTACTGCTGAGGTCATCATTGCTGTGAATGTCCTTGTATGAGGTGCGGGAGGAGAAAAATCCCCCCTTTCCCTTACCTTAGGTTCTTGATTTAGAGCTCTGCAGGTTAAATTAGCAAAGGAGAGATGAGCCGAAGGACACTAAGGCCCAGAGGAGATAGCTCCAAGGGATGTCAGGGTTCTATACTTGCACCTCTAGTCATAATGACTACCCCCTCCCCACCTTGGAAGCTATGCATTGGGAATAGTCCCTAAGCACTACAGGATGTGACCCCAAAACCCAGAAGAGCAACAACAAAACCAGGCAGAAGCTTTTTAACCTGTGCATGGTGCATACATGTGAGAGTGGTTAGAGATGGATCACTAGAAGGGGTTAATTTGGGGCTTTGTGTGTGTGTGTGTGTGTGTGTGTGTGATGTATTCACTCTGGGTTCAGGGTTTTTACACATACATCTGAGAGTGGTTAGAGATGGATCACTAGAAGGGGTAAATTTGGGGCTTTTGTGTGTGTGTGTGTGTGTGTGTGTAATGTATTCACTCTGGGTTCAGGGTTTTTACACATACATCTGAGAGTGGTTAGAGATGGATCACTAGAAGGGGTAAATTTGGGGCTTGTGTGTGTGTGTGTGTGTGTGTGTGATGTATTCACTCTGGGTTCAGGGTTTTTACACATACATCTGAGAGTGGTTAGAGATGGATCACTAGAAAGGGTAAATTTGGGGCTTTGTGTGTGTGTGTGTGTGTGTGTGTGTGTGATGTATTCACTCTGGGTTCAGGGTTTTTACACATACATCTGAGAGTGGTTAGAGATGGATCACTAGAAGGGGTAAATTTGGGGCATGTGTGTGATATATTCACTCTGTGTTCAGGGCTTTTATATATACACACATATACATATGTAGGTACACATGTACATATATACATACATATGTTTATGTATGTTTATACACATATATGTATCTTGAATAAAGAGCAAGTTTGTAAAGAGATAAAATGGGGTTTTCGGTCATCAAGGGGACCCAGCTAAGGGAAGGTAAAATACATGGGGAAAAACAATGGCAGGTCAGGACTGGGTAGAAAGTTTTGTTATATAATTCCTCTGGTTAATGATTTAGAGTCTTCTAAGAATCCTCTTGCGAGGTCCTGGTGGAAAGGGTGAGAGCAAATATTTCTCTTATGTCTTCATTCAAACTAATGTTTCTGTCGGAGAGTTACATGAGTTACGTACCTGCTCTGCGTCCTGAGGCCTGCGGGTTCTCATATCCTTCTTTGGTGCTGTAGACACTGTTGGCTCTTGCACAAAGTTGACTTTTGCAGACCAGGTTTATATTTTATTTGGGAGTGTAAAACTTACTAGACTCTAGACACTTCTCTACTACCTCTCAGTTCCAGAGCTAAAATTCACCTGTGAACATTTTTCTTAAACTTTAAAATTCAAGTCTGGGGCTAGAGTGATAGTACAGTGGGTAAGGCGCGCCGCCTTGCACACAGCTGACCCTGGTTTGATCCTCGGCACCCCATATAGTCCCCGAGCCCTGCCAAGAGTGCAGAGCAAGGAATAAGCCCTGAACGCAGCCAGGTATGGGCGCCCCAAACAAACAAAAATTCAACTCTTTCACTTAATATCCTTTTACTCCGACCCAACTCTTCTGCCATTCCCTTGAAACCATATAGACTTGGTTGCAGAAAACTATTTGTTCACTCTGATTTTTGCCTTTGAGTTACCATTGTCTAGCAAAATAGGAATAAAAGAACTGAACACAGATTAGTTTTATGCTAAAATTATTCCTTAGCTATTTTTCCTATCATAGCTTCTGATTTAGTACTGGGAACTTGGCATTGGAATTGATAATAGAAGTAATCAATTTTGAAAGTTTATTGCTGGGCCGGGAAATGGAGGCTCCTGGAGCATGTGGTTTGCAAGAGGGAGGCCCAAGTTTGAACTCTGGGGAGAGAAAAGAATTAAAAAACATTTACTAATTATCTGTTATCATACACTTATGCATGTTTATGCATATATGTTTATGCATATAAACATCATAAACCGAATTTGGACCTGAGAGAGAGTACAGGGATTATGACCCTTGCTTTGCACTCAACTGACCCCCAGCCCAGTATTGCCTGGAGTGACCCCTGAACACAGAGCTAGAAGTCAACTCTGAACACCCAACTGTGGTTCCCGCCCTTTAAACAAACAAAACAATAGCCTTAAGTTGTATTTTTTGTTGTTTTGGGGGCCACACCTGGCAGTGCTCAAGGGTTACTCCTGGTTCACCCTCAGGAATCACTCCTGGTGGTGTATGGGAGACCATACGTGGTGCCAGGGATCAAACCTGGGTCAGCCACATACATGCAAGGCAAATTGCCCTCCCGCTGTGCTGTGGCCCTGCCCCTGAAGTTGTATTTTTGATCAGCTTTAATAGTATTTACTTTTGTTTCAATTGAATACTGTTTCCCACTTTACTTTTTTTTACTTAAATGATACATTTTAGGCATCTTTTCATAATAATATAGAATTCTTTATTACAACTGCTTACTATTATGTTTCAAGCAAATACAATAGTGTATATTGCCCCATTGCTGAACATTCAGGGTTGCTGTCATGAGTTTTCTGAATATAATTTTATAAAATGCAAGTAAACTTCAAGAATTTGGCTTAGTTACAGGGCATATGTTTCTATCATTTTTGAAGATTTTGCCAAATTGCATAGTTATTGGAGTCTTCCCTGCTAATCTGGGAGAGCCTAGTTTCCTGACAGCTTTATGTTGTCAAACTTTGGACTTTTAGCAATCTAATAGATGAAAAATGGTATCTCAGTGTGGCCTCAATCCACATTTCTTCTGTAATATTTAGTCCTATTTTCCCCCCTGCTTTTTTGTGTTAAATTGTAGGGGTTTTTTAAGGATTCATTCTAAAGGTCTCTTTAAAAAGTATCACTTGTATCACTTATCTTCCAATTAAAAAATTTTTTTTTTGCTTTTTGGTCACACCGCAATGCTCAGGGGTTACTCCTGGCTCTGCACTCAGGAATTACTCCTGGCGGTGCTGGGGGACCATATGGGATGCCGGGGATCGAACCCGCGGGCATGGGCTGGCCGTGTGCAAGGCAAACGCCCTACCCGCTGGGCTATCGCTCCGTCCCTTAAAAAATATTTTACTATACCACCATGAGATGTACAATTACAAAGATGTTCTTGTTTGGGTTTTGGTCACACAGTGTTCCAGCACCCATCCCCCCATCAGTGCCCATTTCCCACCACCAATGTCCCTAATTCCCCCTCCCCAGCCTGCCTCTATGGCAGGTTCTTTATCTCTTATCTCTCTCTCTCTTTTATCTATCTTTTTCTCTCTCTCTCTCTCTCCTCTTACACTTTGTGGATTGCAATATATACATTTAGAGGTTATCCAGTGTATCATTTTGCCTATATTCAATGCTCAGTTCTAGGCTGGTATTATAATTTTCAACAATTATTAACACATTGTTCCCTTCTCTGTCTGACCTATCCTCTGACTCCCACATGCTTGTGGTCGATTCCACCTTTGACAAGACCTCCTGATTCATGTTTTGCCTCACCTTGGATATTGGTATCATAATATATATATGTATGTGTATATATACACATATATGTTATGTGTATATACACACATGTGTGTATTTATACACATAGTATATATACATGTGTATATATACACATATGTATACACACATATATTTATGTCATAGAAATAAATGCAGTCATTTTATAAATCTTTTTCCTTCTAATTTCACTCAACATGAGCTAATTTCATTCAACATGAGCCTCTCTCCATGTCCATCCATTTATAGGCAAATTTCATAACTTTATTTTTCCTAACAGCTGCATAGTATTCCATTGTGTAGATGTACCAAAGTTTCTTTATCCAGTCATCAGTTCTCGGCACTCTGGTTGTTTCCAGATTCTGGCTATTGTGAATGTGCTTCTATGAAGATAAAAGTGCAGATGGTTTTGCTGCCATGTGTTTTGGGCTTCCCAGGGTATATTCCCAGAAGTGGTATGGCTGGGTCAAATGGGAGCTCCCACTGTTCATTGATTTGCTCAAGTGGGCACCAGTAGCATCTCCATTCGTTGGGAATGAGGTCCATTATTGTTACTGTTTTTGACATATCAAATATACCACAGGTAGCTTTCCAGACTCTACCATGGCTCTGGATTTATCCCAGGGGGTCCAGTCTGCTGTCAGGCTAGAAGCATTCTCATCTCTTTCCTTCTCTCCTCCTCAGTGGATAGAGTAATTTGTAACAGGACAGGTCTTCAGGTCCATTGAGTACTGGAAGAGGGCAGTGGGGTTCATGAAACAGTCCAGGATGGGGTTTAGGGTTTAGGTTGGGGTTTAGGTTTATGTTCTTGCATTGACCATCTGAATTTCTGGAACGTGGTTGGTTTCTACTAAATTTGATGTACCACGTGCCATGGGAAGAGCTGGTAGCAGCTCTGCCCTGTGTATCAGTGTCTCTGGATCACGGCTGACAGCCCTGGAGCAGTTTGTGGGCGGATCCACTGGGCCTCCCAGAAGAGAGACAGAGGTGGGGGGAGAGGTACCCCAGCTCCATCTCCATGGAAACCCGGTGACTTTAGCTGCTGAGACCCACGTACCTGGACTTGAAATCAGCCTCTCTCTAGGGTGAGGCTCTGATGAGCTGTGGAGTCCAGACATTGAAAATGGCTGTCATTATGATGCAGAATTTTCCTCTGGCTTCTTCTGAAGCTCTATTGGGGTGGTGGGCCAGGGCCAGAACCCACCCTCTCTCCTGGACGCCTTCCTTGAGTGTCGGGATGCCACTGGGGTCCCCAACAGTGTCAGGACAGAAGTTCTCTTCTACCTCTGAGGCCAACGGGCAATGGATGAAAACTCACGAGTCCGGTGCAGTTCCAAAAAGGCTTTTAATAGTACAAAAGCTCTTCCACAGCACCCAATATAATGAACAAACTCTAGCTCTGGTCCGAACTTAGACCATACAAAAGAGCCTAAGTCTCCCACCAAAGAGAGAGGATCTCACCTGAGATGAGTCCTACCCAGAAGAAGGAGCAAAAGGCCAAAGAGCAAAAAGCCCAGGAGCCAAAAAACCAAAAGTTAAAAGGCCAAAGTGAAGGGGCCTCCAAGTCAGTCCCCTTATACACCAAAGTAATCCAAAAGGGAGGGTCATGTCAACAAAGAACCTTAAACAGAGTGTAGAAGAGCAGTGCCACACCCTATTGCAGGTATAAACAAAGATTAGCCAAGAACTAATCCCGAGATTATCTCTTATGTAAAACACTGGAGAGAGAGAGAGAGAGAGAGGGGCTGATATATAGTAATACATCTTAATTTCATGAGGCTTCATGTGATCTAGATGGTATCCACAAGGTCCTTCTTATTATTATCTGCACCAGGGTGATTCTGAGTATCTTCTTCTCGTGTACTGAAAGGGTCACACTCTCCTGTTTAGAGCAAACTAGTGTGATCCTTCCTATAGTCTTCCTATAGTCTCAAACGTAGCCAGGGTGGTAGTCTCCTGGTAAATTCTAACTGTCCCACGCTGGGTGCAGGGTATAAAGAGGAGCTGTGCCCAATCTAGAAAACATAGAAGTCTTAGTAGATGTATAAGTCAGAAGTTATTCAATCAAGTTGACTTCTGTAACTGCCACACCCTCTAGCAGTGTTTACATAGAAGAGAGGTCTCATTAGAATGAACCTTGGCTTAAATAGATTAAGCTGGGAGTGGGCAAAACAACAAAGCTCCCAGATTAGCTAAATCTGTCATCCAACACTTCAGGCATCCAGGAATATAATTGATAAAATAAATCATATCTGGTTCTGGTGTGATAGTACTTGGATAAGATGCTTGTTGTTTAAAAAGTAACAACATATAAAGATATTGTGTTTTATCTGAGATATAAACTACAAATAGTCTTTTTCAGTATTCCACTTGCGAATTTTGGGCATGAATAAGTTTTTTTAAAAAAATTGTAGCCACTTGTCATCATACCCGTGGTGCTCAGGAATATTCCTATCTCTGCACTCAAGAATTACTCCTGGCAATTGTTGGGAACCATATGGGATGCCAGGGATGGAACTCAAGTCAGTCGCATCAAGGCAAATGCCCCACCCACTGTACTATGCTCTGGTTCCAAGTTTTAGGTTTGTTGGTTTGTTATTGTTTTTGTTTTGGGGCCACTCTAGCTATGCTT
>JAJIBD010013169.1:0-48145 GCA_021461705.1 Cryptotis parvus | reverse complement strand
AGGAAGGAAGGAAGGAAGGAAGGAAGGAAGGAAGGAAGGAAGGAAGGAAGGAAGGAAGGAAGGAAGGAAGGAAGGAAGGAAGGAAGGAAGGAAGGAAGGAAGGAGGGAGGGATTAAAGGAGGGAGACAGGGAAGGAAACAAAGCAAGGGAGTGAACAAAGGCCAAGTTATCTGGATAGATAAAAGGTCTCAGGTGGGGAGACAGTCTCAAGAATGGCGCCATTTAGGGTGATGAAATTAAGCTCGATCTTCTGCTTCTCCTCTACACTTGTTTGATTTGTTTAAACAATCCTTATGAAGAACTTGATGTATTTGCATAAAAAACACATTTCAGACAGAGCAGTTGAGTGATAAGATGGGTAGTGACCTGAGGGCATCAAACTAAAAGAAGTCAGACATGGAATCTCCCACAGGTGTGGGCAGTCAGAGGTTAGGGAAGCTAGAAAAGGGACCATTGTGCTAGTAATTGTTTGAAATGGTAACACCAGACTAGAATGGAGCATTGGCAATAGGCAAAGGGACATACATGACAATCCCTAAATGTATGTATTACAAGCCACAATGTAAAAGAAGGGGGAGAGAGAGAAAGAGAGAGAGGAGAGAGAGAGAGAGAGAGAGAGAGAGAAGAGAGAGACAAAGAGACAGAGAGAGAGAGAGAAAGAGGAGGAAAAGTACCTGAGGCAGGCTGGGGAAGGAGGAAGGGAATCTGGGGACACTGGTGGTTGGAAATGTGCACTGGTGGAGGGATGGGTGCTGGAACACTGTATGACTGAAACCCAATCATGAACATTCTTGTAATCATATATCTCATGGTTGTATAGTAATAAAAAAATAAAGCAATAAAAAAGTCAGACTCCAGGAAAATGCCACATGATCTCACTTAGATGTGTGTGATACAAATTTTTTTAATGAAAAAAGCAAACTCATAGGAAAAAAAAGAGATGAAATTTGTAGTTGTCAGTGGCAGGAATGGGAAAAATGGGAATTGGAGGAAGGCACTCGAAAGGTCTAAATGTTACCGGAGAGACAGAGCAAGACGCTAAGCCTGGGCTTAGCATCCAGATTCAAACCCTGCCAAGACAGGAGCCTCTGAGCTTGGCTTGGAGTAGCCCCAACACCTCCAAGGATGGTCCATAAGCCAAGCCAAGATAAAGTGAAACAAAATAAAAATACAAGCTTCCATTTATAATATAAATAAGGACAAGGGACAAAATAGTCAAGATTTCCTTTTTTTTTGAGTCTATATGAATGATGGATAGAAATGAAGTGCATTGTGTCGCCATTAGTTATTATTCTGTACATGTTTAACTTACACAGTGATGTGTCAAAGTTACCTCCATAAAAATGAACCAAAAAATCGCGGATAGATATGTGGGCATGGCCTTTTTACTCCCCCACGCAGACTTTTAAGAGCCAAGAAACTGAGAATGAGACAAAGCAGACAAAATGATGTGCCCTCACTCATCAGGTATACCCCGCACTTTGGCCTTTGAGATGAGAAGAGGAAATAAAACTGAAATACCGAGATACAGGAAAGAATGAGATTTTCAAAGGACAGATCTGTGTAATGTTAGAGCTAGTCGAATCCTAGAGGAATAGGTTAGCTGGAACCCCATCCAGGTTTTTGCCTCCAACCCCATTCTTCCAAGGTGACTCTTTAGTCACGCCAAGTCCTGTTCCCTAGTCTCAGCTATCTATTGGCAGGGCAGCATGAGGTGACTGTGAACAGCAACTGTGTGGAGATGACCATGTGCCGATGCATAGCTGGGCGCTACTTAAGCAAGCTGATACTTATTCCAGATATGAACAGCTGATATCTGGGGTGGGGAAAGTATACAGCTTTTTAGTTGCATGTATTTTTCATGCCTTAAAAAAGTCTGCTAATGAGTGAAATTAAATATCTAATCTCTACAAGACACAAGTAAACAACCTTATTTTAATGGGGTACATTTCCAGGGAGCAGAGCAGAATGAAGCAGTCTGCCATTGTTCACTGTATTTCACTGAATCTAAGGAGTCCCTGATTAAATACACCACCGTGTGTTTCATGGGAAAACAAACACGGACCAAGTAAATTATAACTCCGTGCCCTCTTTCGACATCAGCTGCTGAGACAGTTCTGGATATGGGATGTTTAAATAGGTATCTTAAAGTCAATAACACACTGCCTTGCATCATGACATATCTTTAGCTTTTGATTTTTTTTCAGCTTTTGGTCATACCCAGCTGTTCTCAGAGTTTACTCCGTGCTTAGAGACCACTCCTGGTGGGTAAGAGGACATTTGAGGCACACGAGATCAGACCCAAGTCATCCAAGCACAAGACAAGCATCCTACCCACTATACTATTACTCCGGCGCAAAATGTATGATTCTTTTTGTTCTATTTTATCATTTTTATCAAATCACCATGAGATGCACTGTGTGATTCTTAACAGACCCCTTCACCTTCTTGGTCTGTTTCTTCAACTATGAAAGTATTAAACTATGATCACTGATTAATGGTAAATTTATTTTGTGTTGTAAAAATTCTCTGGTTTCAGATCTCAGTTTTATTTTTGATTTTTTGGGCCACACCTGGCTGTGCTCAAGGATTTGCCCTTGGCCTTGAGGTCAGGGGTCACCCCTGGCAGGGCTAGGGACCATATGGAGTGCTAGGGATAAAACCCAGGTATGCTGTGTGCAAGGCAAGTGCCCTAGCCACTATACTATAGCTCTGCCCCAGTTATGTTTTCTTCTACGATAACAGAAAACTTTGATAATATGTAGGCTTGGGGAAAAAGCCTAGATTAATAAAGTTTCTTAGAGGGTGCCAGAACAATCTCAGTTCAGCTCTCAAGGGAAGGCCCTGTTGGAAAGAAAAGTCACCCACCCTCCTTCAGCCAGTGGCTCCCCAAACACCTCAGTGTAGGTTGTGTCCCATGCTCCTACCTCACAGGCCCTTTTCTCCAAGACCAGAAGTACAACATCTAGAAATGTAGCCCCAAGGTCTTTCTCCCATCTTCTCCAGACCCCACATGGCTTTCTTCCAACCAGGGAATGGTTGCCTAGGGAACTAAGTATTAGCTGGAAGTCATTCTTATTTTTTTTTGCTAGACTAACCATTCTTCTTGTTTCCCCTCCTCCCCCTCAATCTTGTCTTACTAGGGAGTTAATAGTAAAAGGATTTATTTAACGAGATTCTGAATTTTATAACCCCCACTGGCTTCCAACAACAAACTCCAAACTGCCGTTCCTTACTGGAGGCTTGTCCTAAATGAACCAGAACTACTTTTTCTCATCTAAATATTTTAAACCTAATTGGAACACAGTAAAGCAAAGCAAGTTCGAAAGGCAGTTAGAGTAGCTGCCGTATGCCTTGATTTATCAATGTCTAAGGCTGCTATAGTGAAATAGAACTCTTGTTTTATAGCATCAAGAGCAGTTGAAAATAAGAATGCTCTTGCAAGGGAAAAGGAAAGTCCCTTTACCAAAATATTTAACCCCACTGCTTTATCAATGTTGACAGAGCCAATTAATTCCTTTAATTATGTAGGAGTCTAGAGTGATAGATCTAGGGCCTGGGGTACAATGTGATAAAATAAAATAAGCCCCTAAAGACAATCCTGAAAAAAAGAAAAGAAAAAATGGAGTGTGTTGGACCAGAGTAATACAGGGGTTAAGATGTTTATCTTATAATCATCTAATCAAACAAGCCCAGTTCAACCCCCAAGAACTCATATGGTACCCCAAGTTCTGCCAGGGGTCATGCCTAGGCACTAATGGGAATGGTTCAAAACCACACCCACTTCAAAAAAAAAAGTTACATGGTAGAGAAGGAACTGGTTGTCCCTGGTGGTAATAAAATTTAGCTCCAAGTCCTCATCTCTCCTCACCCATTCTTCTGTGCCTCTACAACTGCCTTGTTCGAATATGCTAGCTCCAATTTCCCTTTGCCTTACCAACAATATAATCCATGGAACGTTTACTCTGGTTCTCATGCAAGTCCGGTCCATGAATTACATTCACTGGAGCAGACTCAAGTTGAGGCAATTGAATGCCCTGCCCCCTCCCTCATTGGCTGGCACTGTAGGGGTCATTTGTCCAATGCCACACCTCCCAACCAGGCAAATTCTCTTGAGACTCCAGCCATCTCTTCAAGCTTAAACTAAGTTGGTCATGATGTTGACAGAGTTAACCCCTGTGTGCAGTGCCATCCTTTATGAATGCCCTGACTCCACTGCCCTTTGTAAGTGAGACCAGTAGTAGTAACTCTCTCCAAGTTCTTTGGGTGGCTGATGATTTGTGATTTTCATATTAGTTTCTTTGTAACTTTTAAAGTTGAGCCCTGACATATTTAGGGATAAATTGATCTTAAATGAAGCATGTTTGATCATGAGTTGATAACCGCCAAAACTAAGAAACTAGGGAAATGGTTTATATTTATTTTTGTCTCTACTTTTGTACATGTTTAAATTTGTCCAGCATAAAAAAGGTTTTAAATGGAAACAAAACTCTCTGCCATCACCACTCTGGGGCATGCCATCTTTGCTATTCCATGGACTAGATTCCAGAGAGGGATTAGAAACAAGTATCAGGGAGATAAACGTGGTCTGTTTTATAGTTTTTGCCCAGAACTAACTGTTAAAAAAGAAAAGATTCCCAATAATGTGTTTGTGGCCCTTTCAAACTCCAGAAATAGGCAGTAGAAACCTCATTAATTCATCACACTTAGGGAAACAATTTAATCTGACTCAGGAAAAACCTTGGCAATAAATTTTTTTCTTAGTCTTTTTAAATGGACAATTTATTTACTTTCCATCTCAGACTGGCTTTAGAGCTCACTCCAATCTTATCTCCATATGTACCATTTTGAAAATCTTTACTGAAAACACTTCTGACTTAGACTGCTCTATTCTAAAACTTACCATGTCAAAATTCAGCTTTATTCCTTTTAACATTTTCCTTAAAGTCTGTCTTGAACATATTGATACATAATAAACCTTTTCCTAAGAATTACAGTCCCTAGATGACTACTTTCTTTCATTATGTGTAGAATAGAGCTCCTAATGGTTAGCTTCTTAGGATGTGCATGAATACTAAGGAAATCTACTTGGAATTGGTTAACACTAATATTAAAATCAATGTTGGTGCTATTATCTTTTATCTACAAATATGTATTGAGCATGCTCTAGCATGTGGTGTGGTTTTCCCCTTCAGTTCTAAGGTTATAGAGTAAACAAAATACTTTTTTGAGAGAGAGAGAGAGAGAGAGAGAGAGAGAGAGAGAGAGAGAGACCGGATACCTAACACCTAAACAGACAAAGGGTGTAATGTAATAATAATCACTTGATCACTTGACATCCCGTTATTCGTCCATTTGGTCGAGCGGGAACCAGTAATGTTTCCATTTGACCCTATGACATGCCAGTGCAGCCCAATGGCATCTGCTTGCTTCAGGGAATACGAAGAGTCTCAAACCATTCAGGGTCTTGACAAAGAATTCTGACCATCTTGTAGGTGGGCAGCCATGTGATCTTTTGACATCCCGTGGGATCCAGTCAGTAACGGCTCTAGTCCAGCGGTCGTCTCCAAATCGCATTACATGTCCAGCCCATCTGATCTTCGATGCCTTGGCAAATGAGACAGCATCCCTGACTCTGGATCATTGACAGAGGTTGGAACTCCATTCCTTCTCTCACTTGAGTGAGGCATGACATTCCAAGCATAGCTCTTTTGATTCCTCTTTGGGAGACCCAAAAAGCTTTCTCATCCTGCTTTCATAGGGCCCAGGTCTCTGAGGAATGTGTTAATGCAGGGAGAGAACGGAGTCGAAGAGATGTGCCCAAAGCCAGAGGTTCGGTGTCCTTTTAGTTATTTCTTCGATGCTCTTGAAGGTGTTCCATGCCGCTCTCTTCCTCCTGTGCACCTCAGGTTTTAGGTTGTTCATCATGTTGATTTCTCGACCTAGGTACACATAACTGCAGCATTCAGAGATGTTTATTCCATTGAGAGTGAATTGGGCCTCTGAAACTAGTTCATTTTTCATGAACAATGTTTTGTTGAGATTCAGCTGGAGACTTATCTTTCCACATTCTCGGTCGAAGTCAGCCAGAATTTGTGCCACTGGCTTGCTCAGTGGTGTCATCACAGAGGTCGCTTATCTCCCCATTCTCCATTCGATTTCGGGTGGCTGTTGGTGATGGTACCCGCCCCTTACTAATTTTGGGGGGTTTTGTCTGTTTAGTTGTTTTCGGGTCAGATTCGGTTTTTTAATTGCCTGAAACTTTTTCATGTTGGTCGGGGACTATTTCCAACGGTAAGTCAGCCAGAATTTGTGCCACTTGGCTAATGCTCAGTGTTATTCGAAGGATATCATCAGCGAAGCAGAGGTGGTGTAGTTGCCAGACCATCTATCTTCACCCCCATTCCTTCCCATTCTAATTGCTGCATGATGTTCTCGAGGGTGGCGCTGAAGAGTTTTGGTGAAATGGTACCACCCTGCCAAACCCCTCTTTTGACATCAATTATCACTTCCTTGTAGAATGGCGAGATCCTGGTGGTGAATCAAAGCAATGCTAAGTGTACGAAAAAATCTAAACCAAAGCAAAAGGATAGAGGACCCTGCTTTTAGAAAAGTTGAATGCAGGTGATATTTTCATGAAAATGAATACATTTTAATTCTTTTGTAGGCTACTTTCAGGACCCAAGGGAAAACTCCTAGATAAATATCAAAGTTTGCAAATATTCAGCACCTCTGTTTTCCAAAGACAATCCAGAATCCCAGCTTGAATTGAGACTCATCAGTGAACAAATTCACTGGCTAAACCCAGACATCCATCCCCAAACTATAGTTCACCGTTCTTTCCATTGGTGTGCCTTCCCTGCATTGTGTTTTTCATACTGACCTAATTTCTCTAATGCAGTGCTTTGTCATCACAACTTCTTCACACTGTTGACAGATTCTTTTCATGCTGCTGTTTCACAGACTTGATCTTTTAATTTCTTCACCTTTAATTGTTTCCTAAGCAACTGCCTTAGGTCTGAATTACACCTTAAACTGCATTCATGCCCCTGCTCACCTGTTTTCCTTTTATATCAGAGTTGCTGTCGCTGAATTATTTAATCTTCTTCCACTTTTTTACTCTCTCCTTTTTATTCTCATCACACATCCACTCCATATAGCCAAAGGAGATGGGATGCCAAAAGAAGCTGCTAGCCCACAGGAAGTTTGTGTTTGGAGGGAGAAGAAAAGGAGAAAGTACACAGATGGGAGAGGATTCAGAGAAATATGGTATAACGTTATGCAAGAGACTCACCATCATTTTGGGGGCCATCATTTTAGAATATTAGAATTAATAAAATAAGAATTTATATTAGAAAGTGCCGGGAAAGTCAAAAAGATAAATCTCCACCAAAAGAAAATATCCATAATGAAAATCAATGCTAATATTCACCAAGAAAAAAAATTATTATAATGAAAAGTCCCCTTATGAATCATACCATATGGAAAAAATATTTATGTACCACACAGATTACTAACAGCTATTAGCTTAGCTAACAAATATAAGGTACTGGGCAAGAGTAACTCTACAACAGGCAGGGTATTTGCTTTATATGTAACCAACCCAGGTTCGATCCCTGAGATCCTATATGGTCCCTCAAGCTCCCCAAGAGTAATGCTTGAGTGCAGAGCCAAGAGTAAGATCTGAGCAATGCCAGGTGTGGCCCTAAAATTAAAAATTATGAAAAAATTCAAAAAATAAATATAAAGTACTTATAAAACACAACAACAAAATAAACAAACAACCATTTCAAAAAGCAGTCAGAAGAGCTGAACTGACACTTCACCAAAGACGTACAGATAGCCATCAGGGCTGGTTATCACTTATTATCAGGAAAATATAAACTGTGCTTCCACTTCATGCCTGGGGAGACTATGTAGTATCAAAGACCAGATACAACTGTTTGCCAAGTAAAAGGAGCATTCTTAGTCTGTTGGTGGGAATTTGAATTAGTTCAGACTCTCTGGAAACCAGTATAGAAGTTCCTCAAAATATTAATAGATCCAGCAATTCCACTCCTTGATAACTATCTGAAGAATTTTTAAAATGCTAATTTGAAAAAACCTTGATATTCTTATAATCATTGCAATATTATTTGTAATATTCAGCAATATGGAAACAAGTGCCCATTCACAGGTGAATAGATAAGGAAAACATGGTATGCATACACAATGGAATTCTGATTATCAAATAACCCTTATACTAAGTATCAAAAATTATTAAATTAATTTAAATTAATAATTATTAAGTAATACTATTATAGACCAATGAACAAATAAAGCATTTCCATTTTTTCAAATATTTGCCTGAATATAATTAAAAAGTAACAATTCATTGTGTTTTACTATTTTATATATAACACTTCCCAAGTTTTCACATTTTCTGGCACAATATATATATATCTTATATATATATATATATATATATATATATTCCAAGAAAACTATTTTAACCATCTGTTCTTGCCATTTTTTACCATCTATCTCATTTCATGTCATGTAAAATAACTAAGGTAATTTTGTCACAGGGGAAAATGAGGGGTTAAAAGTGTATTCTAAGAGTTAAAAATTTGTATTCTGAGTGCTGCTATATCTATCACTGGTTTTCTGGATTTTTTCTTAGAATCTTTCTAATTTCTTGATTTTTTGTCTAAGTGTTTTGTTCTGTGGGAGGATGAACTGCTTGTTTTAATAAACTTGATAACAAAACTATGAGCTGGCCTAGAGTGGTGGACTCTGAAATAGCTAAACACCTCCTAGAAAGGGATAGAAAAGAAGGAAATGACAGTCATGTTAAGTATTCATTTCTACTTCATTTCATTTCCTCCTTCAGACACTCAGTGAATACCGAGTATCCAGCATTCAGCCATATCTAGGCTCTACAGCTGCAATAAGCTTCAGGTTTTCTGGGAACTTCTACTGCAATGGTGCAACAGATGATGAATGAGTAGCACACATAGTGAACAGGCAAATGGTTAGATGGTGATAAGAGTTGGTGTAGGGGTGGGCGTATGATGATGTATAAAAGAACGGTATGAAGGACAGAACTTCTAATGTGAAAGTCATTAGGAAAATGTATCAGTCACTGAGAAGAGGAATTTTAAAGTTGAAGGAGATGAGGATGATCCATATTCCCTGCCCTTGGCCCTCACCCTTCCAAATGGGGACTAAAGGATCCCTCTTGGGAGCCTAATGATCCTCCTGGTCCTTGTACTCTTTCTTTAAAGACTATTATTACATTAATTCTGCTTAGATCTTTTGTCAGAAAACTTTCTTAAAATTTCTTTTCACAATGAAATGTTTCTCAACTATGTTTTAGAATCGCCTCCCTGAGTATCACTGTCAGAAATAAGATGAAAAGCATCAAGGTAAGTACCAATTTTTACCCACACTTCCCACTGACAACTGAATTTGCAGTTAGGATTGAGGAAATGCAAGAAACGTTATTTCCTAGCACTGTAGAAAACATGCTTAAAGAGCTTTCTCTGCTATTTGCTAATACCAAGGATTTCACCAATGCTCCCCCATTATGAGATGGTAATTTCCCAGCATGTCAGCACAGACATACATCAGAAGTCCAGAAATGAATTGCTTTTACTAAAAACTCCTTCCTCCCTTAGTCATAGATGGGCACAGAGGGACTTAAGTACTGAGTAGAATATACAAGCCCTTCTTGTACACTTGACAGCTGCCACTTAACCAAGTCTCTTGAGGAATGGTAAATCTCTAGGATTTAAGACTCCAGGAAGCTTGCCTTAACTCTATCATGCAACAATTTTCCCCACCCAAACACTGATACATACACCAGGCACAGTTTATACAATAATAGTTGAGTTTTAAAAGCAAATGTCCAATGGCAATAGAAACTTTAGGGAAAGGGATGCTAGGATAAAGGGGAAGGAGAAAAGGCCTGCCACAGAGGCAGGCTGAGTGGTAGGAGGAAACGGGAGACATTGATGGAGGGTAGTGGGCACTGGTGAAGGGACTGGTATGAGGAACAATAGAAGCCCTAAACTCAATCATAAATATCTTTATAACTTTGTCATTCATGGTGAAGGAAGGAAGGAAGGAAGGAAGGGAAGGAAGGAAGGAAGGAAGGAAGGGAAGGAAGGAAGGAAGGAAGGAAGGAAGGAAGGAAGGAAGGAAGGAAGGAAGGAAGGAAGGAAGGAAGGAAGGAAAGGAAGGAAGGAAGGAAGGAAGGAAGGAAGGAAGGAAGGAAGGAAGGAAGGAAGGAAGGAAGGGAAGGAAGGAAGAAAGGAAGGAAGGAAGGAAGGAAGGAAGGAAAGGAAGGAAGGGGGAGAAAGGAGCCTAAAAAAGCAATCAGAGTGAAATTAGTCAGAAGGAAAAGGACAGATATAGAATGACTGCATTCACTTGTGGGATATAAATATATACCAGCATTCTACTAATTGTGGGAAATGGTAACACCAGTCTAGAACTGAGTATTGAATTTAATACAAATTCATTATAAATATAAAGGGATATAAATACAAATGAATTTATATGATAATCCCTAAATGTCTGTAGGGCAAGCCAAAATGTGTTAAGAGAAGGGGGACAGAGGGAGAGGGAGAGAGACAAGAGACAGAGACAGAGAAGAAAAGGAAAAGTGTCTGCTATAGAGGCAGGCTGGAGGAGGGGGGAGGGAATTTGAAGAAATTGGTGGTGTAAATAGGGCACTGGTGGAGGAATGGGTGCTGGAACACTGTATGACTGAAACCAATCATGAACATCTTTGTAACTGTGTATCTCCTGGTGGATAATAAAAAATTTAAATAATAATAATAAAAAGGATAGTACATCATAAAAAATAAAGGAACTAATGGGGGTAAGAAAAAAGAATGCAATAGTTGGGAATCAGATAGTACAGTGGGTAGGGTGCTTGCCTTGCACGTGGCTTACCTGGGTTCAATCCTCAGCATCCCACGGGTTCCCTAAGCACTACCAGGGGGGTTGTTGAGGGCAGAATCAGGAGTAAGCCCTTAGCATTGTTGGGTATGCTCCAAGTAGTATATGTATTTGCCTTGAATGCAGTCAACACCAGTTAGATCCCCAGCAGTGCATACATCTCCCAAGCATCACCAGGAATCATCCCTGAACACAGAGCCAAGACTAGCCCGAGTATTTCTGGGTGTTTCCTTAAAACAATAGATTTGAGTACAAAGAACCTAGAAGAATATGTAGGTTTCAAAAGGGAAGCAGACCAGCAAGTAAGACCATAAGTCCCTTAGAGATCAAAATCCCATCACGATCAACGATCTTCCCGTTAATCATCTATTTGCTAGAGCGGGCACCAGTAATATCTCAATATGTCCTGTCACATGCTGTAGAGCCAAGGGCATCGGCTTGGGACAGGAACATAAAGAGCTCAAACCATTATATTAGGTCATGAGAATGATCTAATATAATTGTTACTGGCATTTGGCATATCAAATACAACACGAGCAGCTTGCTAGGCTTGCCGTGCGGGAGGCATACTCTATAAACACCTCCAAATAAAGCCTTTATTGATGAACGGCACGGCCCCAAGCGGCGCGCGAGCCGGGCTGTGATGGGCTGGTCGGCTGGGTGGAGTTCTGATGAGAGGGAAGTCCAATGTGGAAAATGGCGGCGCCCATGGAGTGGGTGAGGGTCGTCTGGCTTGTTGTGAGGTTCTGCCGGGGTGGTGGGCCAAGGCTGGAACCCACCATGCCTCCCGACTGCCTCATGAACGGCTGGGCACAGGGAGAGCAAGGAACCGCTCTGCCCCATGTCTGAGAGTCTCTGGACCAGCATACCTGGGCCGGATTGAGGAAGAAACTGCTCCAGGGTGGGTGTTGATGATCCGGGCTGTGATGGGCTGGTCGGCTGGGTGGAGTTCTGGTGAGAGGGAAGTCCAATGTGGAAAATGGCGGCGCCCATGGAGTGGGTGGGGGTCGTCTGGCTTGTTGCGAGGTTCTGCCGGGGTGGTGGGCCAAGGCTGGAACCCACCATGCCTCCCGACTGCCTCATGAACGGCTGGGCACAGGGAGAGCAAGGAACCGCTCTGCCCCATGTCTGAGAGTCTCTGGACCAGCATACCTGGGCCGGATTGAGGAAGAAACTGCTCCAGGGTGGGTGTCGGTGATCCGGGCTGTGATGGGCTGGTCGGCTGGGTGGAGTTCTGGTGAGAGGGAAGTCCAATGTGGAAAATGGCGGCGCCCATGGCGCCCAAAAATCCCATAGGAAAGAGAAAATCCTCCAAGGCTGTCTCCTGAAGGCAACCTTTGTCACCAACCAGCTCCGAGCAGTACTCAACTCACCCCCATTCCAAGTCAGACTTTCCAAATGGTGGATGTAGAGCTGGGCATATAGCAGCAGGGTCTTGCACTTATGAAAGCCTGGGTTCATTTCTTGGAATCACAAAAATAAATAAGCCAAAGGATAGGCTACTCCTATGCTATACTATTCCCTATACTATACTATTCCCACCACAAATGTCACCAGTCTCCCTCCCAAAACACATTTTTAGAGAGGTGAAAAAGCATACCTTCCTAAATGTTCATAAAAATAAAAATAATACTTCCATTGTCTTCAGTTACAAATGTCACCTGTGGCCAATTTAAAAAAAAACTTAATTAATTCACCATGAGATACGGTTACAAAACTGTTCATGGTAGGAGTTCAGGTATTACAATCTTCTAATACCCATCCCTGTAACTGTACATTTCCCACCACAAATGTCCCCAGTTTCTCTCCCAAACTACATCTTTAAAAAGGTGAAAAAGCATAATTGAGGAAGAAAAGTCAGTGTGTGCACATATATATTAACCATTGTCTGATGGGCCGTGGAGCTAGCTCTCTCCGTCTTACTTGCTGATGCTACATTAGACCAAACCCTAGCCCCAGATTTTTATCCTCTCAGCTATTCACATATAAGTTCCCCTTAATAAATGTCCAGATATGCAAGAGTACACCATCGAGGTTGCCTGCTGTTTTTCAAGTCCTCTGATTAACTGAGTCCTTCCTTGGTGTCCAGCGTCTCCAGCCTGAGCTCCCATTACTGCTCTTCCCTTCTCGACTATTCCCTTACTTTAGATATGCAAGATCACTGGTATAAAGATCTCCCTCTTTTTAACAAATCACACTTCCTTAATTCTTCACCTTCGTTATAATACTTTAAAATCAAGATTATCCAACCCTAACTCCACAAGTAAAACAATTCTCATTCCAAAAAATCCCAAATTCTTTTTGATGTCTCTCCCAATCCCCTTATCTGGATGAAATTTTCCTTCCTCTGTATATTCCATGTCTCTTTTTACATAAAATATTAAAAAAAACGTGCAGTTTCTAATCAGGTTGGCATAGCTAGCTTGTCTCTTGTCATTATTACCTGATATATCATGTTGAACTATCAACAAAAAATTAACAATGCATGCTAAAAAGCCAAGGGGAAAAAAACAGTCTGAAGACAAAGCAACCATCAGAACCAGATTCTAATATGACACATAGTTTTGCCATATGTGGCAAATTAATCACATTAATCACACAGATGATATAAAATAATGACAATTTCTATGCTGAATCATGAAAAGAAAATTAGGCAACATATAAGAACATATAGGAAATGCAAGCAAAGCTACAGAAATTAAAAAAGAATAAAAGATGGGCCAGAGCGGTAGCCCAGCGGGTAGGGTGTTTGCCTTGCGTGGCCGGCCTGCGCCGGCCCGGTTCGATCCCTGGCATCCCATATGGTTCCCCGAGCACCGCCAGGAGTAATTCCTGAGTGCAGAGCCAGGAGTAACCCCTGAGCATCGCCAGGTGTGACCCAAAAAGCAAAAAAAAAAAAAAAAAAAGAATAAAAAGAGAATGCTAAAATTAGAAAACTCTCCAACAAAAATAAAGAATGCCTTTGATGTACTCAGTTGTAGACTGGATGTGATTGAATAAAGATTCAAAGTTTAAAGATAAGCTAATATAAAATTTGTGAAATGATATGAAAAGTAAAAAACATAAAAAAATAGCAGAACATCAAAAATCTATGGATCAATTTCAAAAACTATACCATATAAGTAATTGCAAAAGCAGAAAGTGAAGAAAGAATAAGTGGAAAATATAAATGAGGATTTTCTAAAATTAATAACAGACAAAAGTCACAGACCTATGACATCTAGGGAACAAAACTCAATAAATAAACAAAAAATATTCTACATCTTGGTATATCATATGCAAACTGCAGAAAACCAATTACAATAAGAAAGTTTTTTTTTACGGTTTAGAGGCAAAAACGATAAGCTAAATACAGTTGTCTCTGCATCAGAAACTTGTGAGCAAGGAAGAGCATACTAAGAAACATTGTAAGTGCTGAAAGACAAAAATCACCAAGCCAGAACTCTATTTTCTGGAAATTACATTTCAAATTTATGCTTCAAAAGTAAAGAAAATGTATTTTGTCAGATCAACAAAAACAAGGAATTTGTTACCAGTAGATTATAACACGTTTTACAAAGAAAAGAAAAATGATAGAGGTAAAAAATTCAAATCTATAAATAAAAAGAAAATAACTCAGATGAAAAAAGTTAAGATATAATAAAATCATTAATTTTTCTTATTTATAATAGACCTAAGAAAACTGCCTCATAACACACTCAGTGAATGTATGTAACACACCAAGAAGTGGAAGAAGGAGAAATGTCATGAGAAATATAAGGGGAAATTTGCAGTACTGTAGAGGTAGATTTGTATTAGCTTAAAATGCATACTGAAAACCCTAGAGTACCACCAAAATATAATTTTCAGAGGTTTGAAACCTAAGTGACAAGATAAAATGAAATCATGTACAATGCTCAATTAAAACCAGCAGAGGAAGGGAAAGGGGGAGACAGGAAGAACAAGGACTTGACTGCAGGGGTAGTAGATACTATGAGAGCATCAATCATCACCTTAATAGTTTATGTGCACAATGAAAATAAGGAATTTTCAGAGTACATTTTTTAAAAAGTAAGATACAATTATATGCTACCTACAAGAAGCCTATTTTAAATATAAACAATAGAATAAAAGTGATTGTAAGGGGTTGATGCCTATGAGAGGGATTAATTCAGTGAAGCAGAGGAGGCTTCAGGGTAGTGAAACTATTCTGTATAATACTATTTTATGGCTATAAGATGTGATGTTATAAATTTGTCAAAACCCACTGGACTGTGTATCAATGAACAACAAAAACATAAAAGACAATTAATAAAATATACAAAAAGGTACAATTGAGAGACAAGTTCAGTTCAACTTTAGAATAACTTAGCTGACCCTCCAAGCATGCACTTTCATGTCATTTTCTGGCAAGCCAATTTCCTTCAACACACAACCTAATCTAATCTATACCATGCTCCATATCTCTGCTGACCTGCTCATCAGAATTACATCAGAACTACATTTCTGTCCAATTTCTCCAGGGCTCTACTTCTACGATGACAAGGAATTCACACGTAAATGTTAATATGTTTTTCCACATATTTTTTACTAAAACACTGTGATTTACAAAGTTATTCATAGTCGATTTTAGACCAAAAAAATTGTAATACCATTTCCACCACTAGTGTCAACTTTCCTCCACTAATATTCCCAGGTGCTCTCCGATATCCCTCCCCACCCCTGCCCCCAGCCAGTCCCCTTGGCAGGCACCTTTCTAAAGTTTGGTTGTTAAAATTTTGGGTCTCTTGATTTGTGTTGTTGACTCTGTAGTTTGGATATTTGGTTCTATCATTCCTTTACACCTTTGTACCTGAATCCTCTGTCCTGGTACCTGTCCTTCTTATCTATTTCTTCTTCCCATCCACTCTACTCTTTCTTCTCTTATCTCCAACCTCTGTGGGTCAAGGTTGATCAGGGCAACCCCCTTCAGAACATTGCATTCCCTCATCCAGTTATTCTAAATACCACATATATCACCCAGTGTTTATCCTTCTTCTGGCTTACTTCATTTAACATCATATCTTCCAGATCCATCCATGTGCTACAAATTGCATGATTTCAACATTCCTCAGAGCTGTGTAGTAATCCATTGTGTATATCGTTTGATCACTTAACATCCTGTTATTTATTGATTTGCTCGAGCGGGCGCCAGTAATATTTCCATTTGACCCTATCACATGCCAGTGTAGCTCAATGGCATCTGCTTGCTTCAGGAATACAAAGAGCCTCAAACTGTTCGTTCAGGGTCTTGACAAAGAAGTCTGACCATCTTGTAGGTGGGCGGCCACGTGATCTTTTGACATCCCTGGGGTCCAGTCGGTAACGGCTCTAGTCCAGTGGTCGTCTCCAAATCGCATTACATGTCCAACCCATCTGATTTTCCATGCCTTGGCAAACGAGACAGCATCCATGACTCTGGAGCAGCAATGGAGGTCGGAGTTCCGGTTCCTTCTTTCACTTGAGTGAGGCATGATATTCCAAGCATAGCTCTTTCGATTCCTCTTTGGGAGATCTGAATAGCATTCTCATACTGCTTTCCTAGGGTCCAGGTCTCTGATGCCTATGTTAATGCAGGGAGAACAGTGGAGTTGAAGAGATGTGCCCGGAGCCGGATGTTCTTTGTCTTTTTCGCTATTTCTTCGATGCTTTTTGAAGGCATTCCATGATGCTCTCTTCCTCCTGCACAGCTCAGGTTTTAGATCTTTCATCATGTTGACTTCTCGACCTAGGTACATATAACTGCTGCATTCAGAGATGTTTGTTCCATTGGGAGCAAATGGGGCCTCTGGAACTAGTTCATTTTTCATGAACAATGTTTTGTTGAGATTCAGCTGTAGACCTATCTTTCCACATTCTCGGTCGAAGTCAGCCAGCATTTGTGCTGCTTGGCTAATGTTTGGTGTTATTAGAACGATGTCATCAGCGAAGCGGAGGTGGTGTAGTTGCCGACCATCTATCTTCACTCCCATTCCTTCCCATTCTAATTGTCTCATGATGTTCTCGAGGGTGGCGCTGAAGAGTTTTGGTGAAATGGTATCACCCTGCCGAACCCCTCTTTTGACATCAATGATCACTTCTTTGTAGAATGGTGAGATCCTGGTTATGAATCCGTAATACAGCTCATGAAGGATCTTGATGTATTGGGTTTGAACACCCTGTTTGGCTAGAGCTTCGATGACCGCTTCAGATTTAACAGAATCAAAGGCTTTCTTTAAATCAATGAACATGAGACAGAGTGGCATCCTGAACTCCCTACAAACTTCAATGAGCTTGGTTACAGTGTGGATATGGTTGATTGTGCTGAATCCTTTTCGAAAGCCAGCTTGCTCGCATGGTTTTTCCCTTCATCTAATGTTCTGCCAATCCTGTTCAGGATGACTCGAGTGAACGACGGCTTGTAGATGATAGACAACAGGCAGATGGGGCGATAGTTGCCAATGTCATTGTGTATATATACCACATATTTATGATTCACTGATCTGTCATTGGACATCTAGGTTGATTCCAAATCTTATTATACTGAGTGATGCAACGAATAACGGTGTGCACGTGTTCTTTTGAATGAATGTTTTTCTGTTCTGGGGATAGCACTCAAAAGTGAAACTGCTAGGAAGTATGGGAGCTCAGTTCTGAGTTTACTGAGTACCTTCATACTGTTTTCCACAGAGTTTGGACCAGAGGACATTCCCACCAGCAATGTATTTTTAATGAGTTATCTGAGAAATGCTGATCCATTATCTGAGGTATGCTGATCCAGTGACTCACAGACATGGGACAGAGCTGCTACTTGCTCTGCCTGTGCACAGTTGCTCAAGAGGCACCCGGGAGGGATGGCGGGTTCTACCCCTGGCCCGCCACCCCAGCAGAGCCTCACAACAAGCCAGATGACCCCCACCCCACTCCATGAGGGCAGCCATTTTCCACATCTGGACTTCCCTCTCAGAACTCCACCCAGCAGACAGCCTATCACAGCCCGGATCATCGACACCCACCCTGCAGCAGTTTTTTTTTTCAATCCGGCCCAGGTATGCTGATCCAGAGACTCACAGAAATGGGGCAGAGCTGCTACTTGCTCTCCCTGTGCCCAGCCACTCACGAGGTGCCCGGGAGGGATGGCAGGTTCTAGCCCTGGCTCACCACCCCATCAGAGTCTCACAACAAGCCAGACAACCCCCCCCACTCCACGAGGGGCTGCCATTTTCCACATCTGGACTTCCCTCTCATCAGAACTCCACCCAGCAGACGAGTCTATCACATCTTGGCTTGCACAGCCACTTTTGGCTGCGCGGTTCATGCTGTATTTAGAGATGACTACAAGAGTATGCCACCAGCATGGCAAGCCTGGCAAGCTGCCCGTGTCATATTTGATATGCCAAATACCAGTAACAATTATGTTAGGTCATTTCCATGACCTAATATAATTGTTTGAGGTTCTTTATGTTCCTGGAGCAAGCAGATGCCCTTGAGCTCTACTAGCATGAGACAGGACATATGGAGATATTACTGGTGCCCGAGCAAATAGATGATGAATGGGAAGATAGTGATAATGAAGATAGTGATCTGAGAAAAGGGAACAGGGCTGCTGATGCAAATAATTTGACCCAATGCAATTCCTTCATTGGAGAACTAATGGCAATGGTATAGTAAAATAATGTTTAACAAATGTCCAGAGACAGAAAAAAGCTAAATGTCTTTCCATTGCAATTCTTAAATTTTCATTGTGCAGGACTGAAAAATGGAAATACACATACCTTGGTCCTGGAGTAACAGTGCAGTGGGTAGGGCATTTGCCTTGTACACAGCTTACCCTGGGTTCAATCCCTGACATCCCATATGGTCCCCGAACACTTCCAGAGTAAGTCCTGAGTATAAAGCCAGGAGTAACTCCTAAGCATAACCAGGTGTGACCCAAAAAGTAAAAAAGAAAAAGAAAGGGAAGGGGAAGGGAGGGGAGAGGAGAAGAAGGGAGGGGTTGGGAGGGGAGGAGAGGGCAAGGAAGGGGGAGGGAGGGGAGGAGAAAAGAAGGGAGGGAAAGGGAGGGGGAGGGAAAGGGAGAGGAGGGAGGGGAGGGAAAGGGGAGGGAAGGGAAGGGAAGGAAAGGGAAGGGAGGGGAAATACCCATATCACATTTATCACATTGAGTACAGGAATTGTGCTGAAGTCATTTAGGGTTTAAATATTACACTTGCAGGAATGCAGGATCCCTCTTCTTTCTAGTCCCCCAAATACAAACAGGTCTCTTGAACTCTGAGACCTAAGCTATTCCATTGTCCAAGAGGCTACACAAGCAAGCTCATTAGTTCAGGTATCAACACTGTCCTACATAAGAATCAGGCACATGGATTGGCATGGATATGTGGCATGGATATTTTCATCTTCCACTTCTATACACGCAAAAATTTCCATCTACCTAAGCATCTTATTAAATTTATGACTCTTGTCATTTTCTCATATATGCTATATTAGTTATCTCACTAGGGCATTTTAAAGCTTAATACTGTGATCTACAAAGATGGAAAGAGCTAAAGAAATTTATATACATTTATGTGTATAATTATATAAATGTAAATATATATTAAAATTTAATATATAACATATTAATTTAATATGCATTAAAATACATTTAAATTTGAATATATAAATATTTTTCTTTACATAGGACAAATTAAATATATTTACATTTATGTAAATATACACTAAGGAAACTACTATCAAAATAAACATTCAAAGTAACATAAAACAAAAATAGCTCTGGAAAAGATAAGTAAAGAAGATGGTGTGGGGTTAAAAATTATATAAACCAGGGCTAAAGAGAAAATCACAGATAATATCTGAGTAAAAAAAATCACTTAGCTAAGTTACAAATTAGAGACATGTTGAATTATTATCTTGGGTAATATTACAATGTCTCACTTAGACATGATTCCTTATAAGGGTTCAAGCAAGAAATATAAAAGATATCTTACTAAATGCTTTCTGTCACCTCTCCAGACAAGCCTTCTTCCCACCTTTTCCATCCTGCCTCAGGCTACAGTTTATATGGAGTGGTATCCACACCATGACTTCTTTTCCAAGTCATAGGAAATAAGAAGGCAGAAAGAGTAGACAAGAGCATTATTTTCTTAGCTATTTTCTGCTGCGTTGAGGACAATAGTCACTTTTTCTCTAGCAAAGACCATTATTCACTAGCAACAGCATCTCCTGGAGCCCTTCCCTAGAAAGCTTTAGTTCTAGGAATAGTATAAAACAGTATGATTTAATGGCTTTGTACCATTCCTAATTGACTTTCCCTAACAAGCACACATCTTCAAAAATAGTCCCTCTATGTTTATTTCTTCTCATCTCTAACCTGTTTAGTACCTGATTTATAGAGGCATGAAAGTATATACTGATATGTAAAGAGACTATGAAGCATATTAATATCTGACAAGGATGTTTCACTATATTAATCTTCTAGATCTTACACAGAAAAAGCATTACCAGGACTTGGCCTTTCTATGGCGCTATCAACTCCAAGAGTTGGTTGTGCATTCACTCCTCTTTGTTCACCTTGCTCTGTATATACAGAATATCATTATCATGACTCACGTAATAAATTAAAACAAGACTCTATCGTGGGGAACTTCATGACACATGGGATCTTATAGGTACATGAAATCCTAAAAGTTAAGAGTATGTCAATCCAAGACCTTGCAGATAGCTTCCACAATTGTGCTTAACCAATAAATACCAAGTGTTGCACAATTCAGGGAAATCATCTTCTCTATGTCTTTTCAAAAGGATAGTGAGGTCATGAAGGGTACTTGTACACCATCATTTCAATTCTAGTTTTAATCCACTGCTCAATAGAAATCTTTTTATTTCCCATTCTGGTTCAAGAACACAATCAGTACTTAGTAACAAACTTGAGAGTACCTTCTAAGTTTGACAAAGGCAAGAATAAGAACATGACTCAGAATCAAAATACCTGGATTATAATAACCCCAAAATTGTATTGGTTGAAATTGTTGGGTTACAGTTATAAATAACTTAGGTTTAGCATTGGACTTTGTCTTTCTTTCTCTGGCAGGAAGCTAGGTTATTTGTAATGCACCTATTCTAGTGATAATGGGGTGCATCTCCCACCTTTTGTTCATAGACCTCTGCCTCCTACTCAGCAGGTGTCAGTCTCCTAACCAGGTGCAGTGACTTGCCAAGTTGGCCTTGGGTTTTGTGTTGTAAGTGAAAGTTTTTATCTTTCCTGTATTTCTCCTCATATTCTTATGTTAGAGTGATGTCTTTTTTGTATAGACACAGGAGACAGCAAAGGCTATGCATTTACAGTATAGGAGTTAATTAACTCTGAACTATTTACTCCTAGAATCCATCATATTTCCTAACTTAAATCTCAGTTGTCCTTAGATTGATTTCAGTTCCTTACACCACAAAAAAGGGTCCCATCACAGATCTTGGGTGGACCCAGAAAAAGCTATGAATAAGCTGCCCTGGCCCCAAAATAGGATAAGCTAAGTGTCATAAGCAGTATAATAAGAGCACAGTCATGAAACAAACCTGACCTAATTCAGTTGATAAGCAGCTGATTTAGGACCCAGTTGGGGTTAACAAAAAAACTAACCTGGCCTGAGGACTGTAGTCTGGAATATATAGTGAGATGTCCCCAGGAAAAGCCACCCTTTTCCATGATTCCAGAGAGATCATTTTAAGCTTAATCCAGGGTGTAGATAAATGTCTCTATCTCTTACTGTGTTTATGCAAAATGACTACTAGAAACATTATTAAAAGGTAAATGTAGCATCATTGTTTACCTGCAAAGAAAAGGAGAAAACAGCATGCCCTTAGCTTGAATATCCCCTTTGTCCTAGGGAGAATTCTACCCTTGGGGAGGTCCCTAGAAAGGAAAGGAGCTTTCACACCTGCTTATTGTCTTAGGATCAAAGTTCTATCACCTGATAACCGCTAACCTCCAATTCTTTGTCATGTCCATAATTAGCAGACATCAATTAAAGGGCCTCTGACTACCAAGAAGCCTGAAGTCAGGTTCCTTTGTAGGACCCTTTTCCATATGTTGGGGGTATAGTCATTGACTCTGAATATATCAGGAAACCCTGCCAAACCCCAATAAGTTAAAAACCCCACTGAAGCCCAACAGAGATGTCAGAGACACTTCTGTTAATAAAAAAGTTGCCAAACTTTTGAGAGATTTTTTTTCTATTTTAGCCATATCCAGCAGTGCTCAATGATGAGCAATTATTCCTGGTGGAATCAAACCTTGGCCATTCATGTGCAAAGCAACCACCCTACCTCTATCGCTCCAACCCCAGGATTTGATTTTTATTTAAAGAATGTCCGTGCCAAAGCAAGCAGGAATATTTCTTTTACATCCAGTTTCAAAGAGGAACTGCATGTCTATCTGTAAAAATCAAAGTCTCCAACCTTTGACATTGAAACATTAAATTTAGGGTTTTCAATACAAACAGTGAATAGCAGTGAACCCAGAAGAACTCTAAAGCCATTAGCTAATGGACCATAACTGGCACCAACTCCTTTGCTGTAAATCTGTATTTGGTGTTCTTGACTTCCCTCTTCTGAATCATGAACTCTTGGACCTCACTCTACATGTCTCTCAAGTATGTCCCCATCCAACTCTGCCTTTACCGTCCCTTCTGTGTGAGACTCTCAGATGCAGGAGTTGGGAGCCCACAGCCTCTGCTTCTACTCCCTTGACTGATCTTTCCATTCAAGCCTCCAGTACCAATAACCCTCCAGTATCTATCCTTTTCCTCTCTGCTATATTTAAATGGTTCTATCATAAACGTTAGCCATCTATAAAAATGTAATAGAATGAAATTAAGGAATATCAGCAGGAAATTTTTAGCTCTGATTTTATTATTCCTCTACTGGTTATCTAGCTTGTGTAATAACTTTTTGTGTGCTTGGAACCCTGGTGTCAGCCATTCTTGTCAAATCCACCTAAAAACATTTGAGTGCTTACCATGAAACATACACAGCGCTAGGTTCTTAGAATAACATGTTTTCCTTGCCCTTGTGATGTAATAGAAGTTAACATTTCTGAGCTCTCCTACCTTGGGGTATTCAAATAAAAACATGATTATATACTAATAACAACACAATGATGAGGCACTATTGATGATCCATTTTGCAGGTAAGACCAAAATATTAAGAGGTTATTAATAAAGCCCCAAGTCATGCAACTAGTAACAGAGACACGAATCACAACCTAGAGAGAGAGAGAGAGAGAGAGAGAGAGAGAGTGAAAATTGCCTGCCATACACGCAGGCTGGGGGAGGGGAATCATGGGACATTAGTAGAGGGAGACGGGCACTGGTGGAGGGCTGGGTGCTGGAACATTGTATGACTAAAACCCAAATATGAACACTTTTGTAACTGTCTATCTTTCGGTGGTATAATAAAAAATTTTAAAAATAAAATAATCACAACCTAGTTACCTGGCCTGAAATGAGAGCATATTTAAATAGTAACAGTGGAAAAGTCTGATTTAAAAATATCAATAAGTAGAATTTCCAGGTGTTGTCTGTGTATAGAACTATTAAAGGATGAAAAAGCTAAGGAAATACATTTCTGGTGTCTTGTAAGGCTTTACATGATAGTCCTTTATGCTTTAGGAAAAAAGTGTGTGTGTGTCTGTGTGTGTGTGTCTGTGTGTGTGTCTGTGTGTGTCTGTGTGTCTCTGTGTGTGTCTCTGTGTGTGTCTCTGTGTGTGTCTCTGTGTGTGTCTCTGTGTGTGTCTCTGTGTGTGTCTCTGTGTGTGTCTCTGTGTGTGTCTCTGTGTGTGTCTCTGTGTGTGTGTCTCTGTGACTCTGTGTGTGTTGGAGGACATGCCCAGGTGGGCTACTGGTCACAGCTGCCCAGAGCCTCTATATCTGCCTGGAGCTATCTCCTACAGGTCTCATTGTAGGTAAGGGCAGGAAGACAGTTTGGATCTGTGACTCTCTAAGTAGCAGAGTATTCTTACCATGAATTCCTTTTTTTTTTTTTTTTTTTTGCTTTTTTGGGTCACACCCGCGATGCTCAGGGGTTTCTCCTGGCTCCGCACTCAGGAATTACTCCTGGCAGTGTTGGGGCAACCATATGGATGCCGGGGATCGAACCTGTGCGGCACGTGCCAGCCGCATGCAAGGCAAACGCCCTACCCGCTGGGCTATCGCTCCGGTCCCTTACCATGAATTCTATGTTAGCTGGTCAAAGTATTTCCTCTCATACTCCCACAGATCCTCTCCGTGGGATGGACAATCTTACCAGGATTTTTCCTGGCTGCATTTAGAACCTCCTTTAAATAAAATAGTCCTGCTCCATCAGAGAGGAATCCTGTCAAGGATCCTGTCAAATCTATCAAGGGCACCTCCTGGCAAATGAGCGTGGCTCTCAGTAATTCTAAAGGCTAGTACCCAGATCTATCCTTAAGTAAATAAAAGGATATCGTGGAAGTTTGGAAAAATACATACCTGGCTGTAGGATATTCATGGTATAGATATACACCTTTCCCCATGTATTAATCCTGAATTACATTTCATCTCAGGTGTCCTGACCCCTATCTTTACAAGTGCCTGCAGGAAAGCTTAAGGTGAGATTTGGCTTGGGCAAATTAGCACTTGAATGACCTGGGCCAGGTGAGCTCACTTGGGGATGTACACCTAAATGTGATAGATTTCTGGCCCCTACTGAGACCTGTCCTTCTGGGCTGGGCCAGAGGGCTAAAAGGATATAAAAAGAAGCTCTCTTCCTTTCACTCTCTGCCCACTTGGCTCTCGACCTGGTCACCTCTCTCTTTCTGCCTGCCTACCCTCTGGGTCTGCTCTCCAGCCTGAGCACATGGTTCCGGGACCTGCGGCCATCATGGCTTAGGATCCCAATTCAAGCACATGGTCTGGGTCCAGCTAGGATTTGGAAGTCTGGAGTTTTCTTGACCTTGGATTTTACTGCCAGAACTTGAATAAGTAAAGCTTTTTGGAACTTTGCTGGATTTGTGAGCCTTCATCAATCCTTTGGGGCAGAAGGGGATTTGTTCCTGCTCCCTGATATTGCTGGGGACCAACTGCATCCTGACAACAGCTGTTTCCCAAAGAGAGATAGAGAGATAGAGAGAGAGAGATAGAGAGAGACATATATATATAGAGAGAGACAGATATAAAGAGGGAGAGGGAGAGATAGAGAGAGTAGGTAGAGATAGAGAGAGAGAGGGAGAGAGAGGGAAAGAGGGAGAGGGAGAGAGAGGGAGAGATAAGGAGAGAGAGAGAGAGAGAAAGAGAGACAGAGACAGAGAGAGACAGAGAGAGTTAGAGAGAGTTAGAGAGAGTTAGAGAGATAGAGAGATAGAGAGAGAGAGAGAGGTACAGAGGTACAGAGGTAGGTAGGTAGGTAGACAGAGATCGACAGATAGATATCAATAAAGTGCTAACTAGGAAGATCTTGTGCCTGCTAAGATTTCCAGAACGAGAGACAACTTGAGTTCCAAAACACTTTGCTCCTCAAGTTAATGCCATGGTCCCTCAGAAAACCTTATCACATACTCTCAGTCAAGTCATCTCCATCTTGAGAAAAGCACAAAGTCCCAACACTCCCCTTCCAAAGGTGTTCTTCAACAAATGGACCCTTTGTGCTTTATTATATTTTGTGCAAGATGAACTGTTCCATTGTACACACGTCACGGCATCTGGCATCACCTTTTTTCCCAGTGTGTTCACATTATCATGTTTCCTCCTCAACAAATCTATCAAGGGCACCTCTAGCCTATCCTGGTCCAATGTTTATCAAGTAGCAAGCCAAGTTTGTTAATAAATCAAACTATGCACTTGGTGCAGAGAGAAACTGGAAACCATCCAGGCCAGTGTTAGGACACTCCTTCCCCTTGACCCCACAGAGCCTTCCCATCAATCCACCAGGGTTCCGCTGACAATAATTCTCCAATCAGCACTCTGTACTCAATTTCCTTGACTTTTATCTTATCTTAGATAATAGAAACATTCAGCCTCCAACGTAGTGAAAGAAACTTATGTTCTCATGGTTTGCATCATCCAGGTTTTTATATTATATTGTAAATCCAAAACTGCCCACAAAAGTTAGAAGATACCAAAGTGCCTTTAGAAGAAATTTGGATCGCCGTCATCCATCAATCCTGAACGTTCTCTCTTCTCAGGGGTGGAAGTCCTTCCCCTCTGACCCAACATGAACACACAGGGAATGTCCGGGATACCTGCAGACCTAAGCAGGTTTGAGCTCTTTTCATCACTCATCATTGCAAACGTGTTGTGCTTTAACAGTGGGGCATTCTTAAACCCTGCTGCTGGTGATGCTTTCTGTAAACAACAGTAATTCTCAAGTGCCTTATCATGAATGCAGTGATTCATCTCCAGCTCAGAGAATTGGCTTTATTTAGAACTGGCCTGGGGAGGGGCATCATTATATTCCATTTGATAAAGGATCTGCAGAATTCTGTTTCATTTGCCCTGGAATTGCAGGTCCCCCTCCCAACCCCCCCATTTGTTCCTTTTTCTTTCTCCTGCTGTAAGAACTGCATGCTTAAATTGTAAGGAAATGGCCCCAAACTGATGTTTCACCTCAATTTCTTCCTCCTTAATTAGTTCAGACCAAGTGCCCTTTGCAAACTCTCTGGCCTGTGTGGACTCACGACAACTGTCTGGCACAGAGGAGACATAAGTACATGTTTAATTAATATTTGCTGAACAATATAAGGCAAAGGAAAAATATAGAAGAGAGACAGGGGAAGAGAAAGTTGTAAATTTCAAGTGAATAGAAGTCAAGGTCACAGATAGCTTCACTGTCTGGTTCATGAGGCACTGAACCTTACAGCTAATTTGTAGTATCTTTGAAGGACCTCACCTTCTACCTGGCTCTTTCTTGAATTTTTTTGCTATTAGAATTTTTTGTTTAGTAATGGCTCGAGTCAGATGGCTGGTGAGCTGACGGTCCGGTTCAGTGGGCCGTGGGATTCCTTGTAAAGACCTGAGAGGTTAGGGTCTTATATTCCTGAATCAACCGATGTTGGGCTACATTGGCACGTGATAGGGTCTAATGGAAATGTTTGGCGCCCCCTAGATGAATACGGGATTCAAGTGATCAGGACAAGAAGAACTTTTAGATGAGTGAAGGCCGAGAGAGAGTACAGAGATTAGGATGCTTGCCTTACACAAGGTCAAACCCAGTTTGATCCCCAGCACCACATATAATCCCTGGAATACAACCAGAAATAACTCCTAAGCACAGACCCAGGAGTAACCCTGAGCATTACTGGATGTGGGAAGGGGAGGGAGAAGAGGGGAGAGATATGGATGGGATGGGAGAGAAGAGGCAACCAACTCAGAACAATATAGAAATTTCTAGAAAATTCCAAAGTGACTGAGTTTGAACTGTGGAGGTGGATCAAGCTTTCTATAGCTATCTAAGTTGCTCTCAGCTGGGGTCAGCTGGAAACACCAGGCTTAGTCAGCCTTGCTCTACATGTCTCATCCTCCAACAGGCTGTCCTAGTCACAGTTTCATAGAAACACAACAAGACCTTGCCACAAGAAACACACAGGACCTATATATTTCCCTCAGTGGAAATTAAAGTTAAATGGCAAAGGAGCTACAAAAGGTGGAATTCTGAAGCCAAAGTTGCAGTGCCTCCCAAGTGCCTACAAAACACAAACACTATATGCTATTTTTATTACAAAGGTGGAACCCAAGTACATGGACAAGTGCTAAACCAGAAAATCAATCTCAAAGTGCTTAGTTATACCAAGAAATATCTGCTTCAAATAATAATGTTCTTAACTCCAGACACATCGCCATTATAATTAGTTAAATATTACCTTGAGGTAAGAAACATTCTGCTAAGTTGCCTGGTAAAAGATTTTTATGAGCCAATGAATGTTTAAAATATTTCTGTAAATCTATAAGAATGATAAGCATTTCTAATTTTTTGAGAGAAGAAAAATTGAAATAGCATGCCTGATATAACAAAGATTATGAATAAATTAAAATTTTATTTCAGTATTTTAAATTTAATAAACACTTCCATTTCACAGTCCTCACAAAATAGGGCAAAAATGGCATATGATTCCTAGATCTGTACTTCTAATCTGATTCAATTATATTAGTTTATGTTTTGGAAATACCAATTCATTCACATCAGGATCAAGACCAAATCACTCTGCAATATCAGAAGAAGCTTCAGACTGAAAGAAGGCAGAAATGAAATTACTTCTCTGCAGAAATCAGAATCTCTATTTCTGGGTTCAATGCATTTGACAGTTTAACTACCTACATTGTTTTTATCATATGAAAAAGGAGACCACTTTAATTTCAAATCTCTTAACCTCTAGCAATAAAATAGTTCTGAGAATATAATGAATATAAAAGGGGTCAATGTCCAAATTACATTTGTTCATAGTTAATTGGAAAGTTTCTTTTGTTGCTGAACACTAGGGTCTTTTTGCCTGTCTATCAGTTTGTGACCATCACTAATGTCTTCATCCTCCTCTGGACAGTCGCCTGATTCAAAGCAATAACGGTGACCCATAAATTAATCTGGTCCCATAAGAGATATGCCATCATTACCCAGATTTATGGAAAGAACCACGTCCATAAAATTTAGATAATTGCTGTGTACTGCCAGCCTATTTTGCCTGCTAATATAAATAATATTCCCAACATTAGCTAGCAAGAGGACAAATTTCTCATCACTGACTTTTGTACTTAATTCTGTTAGATAATCTCCTCTGTGATTTGATAAAAAACATTCTGTGAACAATTTCTGAAAACCTTCATTTTTCTAGCGTATTTTGCTGAAGAGGCCCAATCTGTTGTTTGTTTGGGGTTGTTACCACATTAAATTGATTTAGGGACCACACTTTCCCTTCCTCTGTCTTCCGTGCTCTGTTAACTTATGTCACATTTATTAAAACTCATGGGTTCGCATGTATGTTTCAATTTGTGGAAGCAAACTGATGAAATACATTTCACCATCCTTTCTGTAAAATAATGTTTAGCAACTTCTGTGACTATTAATGCCTCTCCACATAAGTAAGTGCAACCTGTGTCGACTATACAATATTCTGATTAAGATTACTACCTGGGGCACAGAATAGATGGCAAATACCTTTTCAAGTAAAAACCTGGATGGTATAAACAAAACAAATGCATAAAAGTGGAGCATATGTTTTATGTCACCAAATGATGCACCATTATTTTAAACAGCTAAGCAAAGTGAGTTATGGATACTAAAGTTTCATGTACAGTTTACTTGCTTTATAGAAATCCCCACCCCAAATTCTCAAGGTCAGGGCATGGGAACAAGGGGACTTCTCAAGGGTGCTAAACTCTAAAGTCTGTTTCTGGAAGATATTGCAAACTATAGTCTCAGACTCCATATAATTCCGAGGAAAACTCTCTGAGCTCCTGTTCACTAATTTATGACATATATGCTTTTACCCGCTAGGTTTGTACTTTATCACCAGTCTCAGGGAGCCCATCAAAGCTTACAAAGGGAAAGAATTCTAAGAGATATAAAAAATATGTGACACCAAGCCAGGGAGTTATATACAGCATAGGAAGTACCCCTGGAACTAATGAAAATGAAGGCCATGGAGCGAACCAGTAGGAGGACTGGGTTACATCCTCACATTCTCCACATTATTAAAAGAAAATGTCGAATCCTACCTGAAGGTTCCCAAAGCACTATGGGAAAGTGATATTAGGGTGACAAGTTGACAGGAGAGTCCTCTAACTTCTCTTTCCTTTCCCATACATTCCAAGCTAGACTGACCTACATTCCCTAAATGTCTTATACACCTATCACCTTCATGCCCCTGTGTGTAAATGTTATCTGAATTTTAATACCCAACTCCTTTCCCACTTCTTAGAATACTGTAGTCCATAGCCAGGGGCAGCTCTTCAGAGAAATTACAGCTTTCCATTTTCCCACCAGCCATTGATCTACCATATGACTTACATACATCATCTGCCTGAAGTTCATATTGTTTCCTAAAGATAAAGCCATGTCAAGATTATATTTCCTGTGTATCTGACACTGCACCTTACTCAATGTAAATACATAACATAAATACATATCCTAAGAAGTTGCAGGGTTTGGATGTTAATATTTTTCTTCTCACAAAAATAATACATAGCCACCATCATCCTAAAGCAATCATGAACATTCTCAAAATGTGGAAGTCATCACTCACAACTATGTCCATTCGAAAGGGCTGCTAACTGATGAAAAAGAAAGTTTGCACTAGTAACCCAAGCAAATGTCTCAGGCTATGGCAAAACTTGAAATTTTCATATTGTTTGTTGGAAGATGGTCCATCAAAAACTACTTTCACTCACAAGATTGGATCCTCAAGTGCATTAATTACACAGGATGAAACTTCAAAGTGGGGGCCAGAGATAGCACAGCAGGAAGGGTGTTTGCCTTGCATGCGGCAGACCCAGGTTCAATCCCCGACGTCCCATATGGTTCCCTGAGCACTTCCAGGAGTAATTCCTGATTGCAGAGCCAGGATTAGCCCCTGAGCATGGCCAGGTGTGACCCAAAAAGCAAAAAAAAAAAAAAAAAAACCCAAACTTCAAAGCGAGTATTTGTCCCCAGGTCCATTCTAATGTGAAGCAGTACCCTCAGAGCGTTTGAAGAGGTCCCATGTTTTTCTGGAGATTAAAGAATGAGGTAGCAGCTTTTCTGGAGCAATTGTTAATACTTTGGGTCAAGAACTGTGGTTAAGAAAAAAACCAAACAGGGCCTGAACGATAGCCCAGCAGGTAGGGCATTTGCCTTGCACGTGGCGGCATATGCCGGCGTTGGATCCGCATCCCATATGGTCCCACAGCCGGGTGATTCCTGAGTGCGAGCCAGGGTCCCCGGCATCGCCATATGGTCACCTCAAGCACTGCCAGGAATGATGTCTCTGAGTGCAGAGTCCAGCCCAAAGAGCTCAATATCTGTTTTCAGGAACTATTTTCATCATTGATCCCAATATCTAAAAAGCACATGCAGAGAAAGAACACAACTTAATTAAAAGTCTGAAGAGTATTATCATTCCATCCTTGTCATAACACATGAATTACAACTGAAGCATGAACAAGCTGTGCAAATCTCTGTCTCAGAGATGAGCAATACCCCTTTGTGCTAGAGGCCCCTAAATGACTCAAGACAAGATTTTGGAATTTGGGGAGAAAGCTTAAAGGACCAGTGTGCACATCTTGCATGCACTGAGCCGTGAATTTAATCCTGCCATGGCATTTCCTACATCCCCAGCATTACCAGCTACAGCCCCAGTAACCCCTGCGTTCTGCCAAGGCCCAACACTGCCAGGCACCCACCACTATCAATCACTGAACTTTTAGGCCCACATTGAACAGGCTGAGTGGCTCCAACGTCCACTGGACACCACTTGGTAGAAATAAACATTAAAATTTTGCATTAGTTGATGCACCAACTCTGAGTTTCTCTAAGTGCTCTTATTCTAAAAGGTTCTTTACCCTAGCTCTGTAAGTATCTAGTCCTGTCTCTCTAGCAATAGACTTTCTCTGCTTTGGTTGCCTCAGTTCAGAATGTACCAGAAGAGTGTGAGTGTTACAGTGACATTCCAACCAACCCAGCTTCTGACATCATCACTGACATTGACTAGCTGTGTCTTTGAACATGTAAATCTCTTTCAACTTTGATTCCTTTATCTGTAAAATGGGAGTGAGGTTGATGAGATTATGAAGAAAATTAAGTAACCTAATAGATTGGTTAGAACACATATAATCTAGTATCATCATTATCATATTACTATATATAAAAATATATAATAAATATTATAATAAACTATAACAGTATATTATATTACTGTAGAGAGTCTTAGTGTTCTTCCTTTCTAAGGTTTAAGGAAACAGAAATGAAGAGTCCTAAAAACTTTGTTCCCATCAAAGTTAATCTTCTTATTCTATACCATAATAAGATAGTTATTTGGCATATCCCTGTTAAATTATCAAATATATTTTTTTTTTTTAGGAATTATTTTTAAGAATTAAGAACATTGTAATACTCGAGAAATCCATTTCAACAAAGTTACTTGATGATTTGTCTCTAAGAAACAATTATAACTTCCTCACATAACTAGGTTACCTGAAAATTTAGTTACATGGGATACAGGAAATATTAATATAATATAGACTGGGAATTAGTAACTCCTTATCGCAGTTAAAGACATAATCTCAAAAGGATTAACAGAGACAAGTGAAGCAATATGTTCCAAGATCTCCAAATGACATAGTGATTTATACACAGATGTATAAATTTCCTTTCCTTCCATATTGAAATGATAAATGAAATATTAAATCTTTCACATAAAGCTTTCTTTTCACTTCCTCAATATTATTAGGTTTTCTATTTTCTGGGATCTAAATGTGATTTCTTTCTTGATAGCTCTCAGTTCCATCCTTGGCCTGTCAGCCTTGGTCCTTCTGACCTGTTTTTTTTTTCTCTTTTCACAAAGAGTGTTTTAACTTCTATTCCATTCATTCATGCTTATCACTTTCACTTTTATCAGCTTTTATGAGGCTTAATTAAAACATAAAAAGTTGCAATGTTTAACATATACATTCTGATGAGTTTGGACAGATGCATACACATGTATTCTATCATTACAAGATAATAAACACACCTCCAAAGACTTCCTGTATCCTCTTCCCTTTGTATATCTATATGTGTGCCTGGGTTAAAACATTATGAGTTCCACACTATTAACAAACTTGTGGCGAATAATATCATGTTGTTAATTACAGGCAAAAGGGCAGATCTGCCGGAGTGATAGTCCAGCGGGTAGGGCGTTTGCCTTGAACACAGCCAACCCGGGTTTGATCCCCGGCATCCCATATGGTCCCCTGAGCACTGCCAGGAGTAATTCCTGAGCGCAGAGCCAGGAGTAACCCCTGAGCATTGCCGGGTGTGAGCCAAAAAAAAAAAAAGGGGGCAGATCTGTAGACTTAATCAACCTTGTATAACTATTACTTTATAAATAATCCAACAACTCCTCATTTCACCCTTTCCTGAATATAGAATCCACCACATTCTACTATCTACTGTGATCTTGACTATTTTATATATATGATAAGTAGAATCAAGCAGTTTTTGCCTTTACATGACTCATGTTACAAATAGCAGGATTTCCTTATAATACTAATATTCCATTATGTGTATGTATCAAATTTTCTTTATCAATTTGATTATTTCATATACTTTCAAATTTTGACTAAATATGACCGCAAAAAAAATGGAAGTACCAATATCCCTTTAAGATATTGATGTCATGGTACAAGCCTGTGGAAAAGAGAATGGAGAGTTCTCAGTAAACTTAGAATTGAACAGAAATATGACCCAGCAATAATTCCACTGGGGTATCTATCCCGGGACATAAAAACACTCAAAAGAACATATGCACACCATTACTCATTGTACAATACTAAGATATGGAATCAACCTGGTGTTCAATATCATATGAATAGATTATGAAGCTGTGGTATATACATACACAATGGAATACTATGTAGCTGCAAGGAGCAATGAAATCAAGCAAGTTCCTTCAGTATGGTTGAAACTGGAAAATATGATGTTGTCTGAAGCAAGCCAGAAGAAAAAAGACAAGCATAAGATGATCTCACTTATCTGTGAAATATAGAAATATATAATATAGATTATATATTCTATATGTATAATCTAGAAATATAGAATACTGGATGAGGAAACATAGTAAAAGGGGTATGTCTAGATTGCGCTGATCCTAGTATTTAGAGAGGAGATGAACAGGAGGAAAGAAATCAAAGGGGGAGAGAGAAGAAACTGAAAAGTAATTGGCGAACAGGTATCAAGGTTTCAGTTATACCAGTGATATGAGTGAGGGGTTTATATCCTAAACACAGATTCAACTCTCTGTATTATATCTTCAGTCCCAGATGTACCACCACAAATTCCCTCCAGCAGTACTTAAGGGCTCCACTCTCTCCACACTTTTGCAATAAGCAGTACAGAAATAAGTATTTCATCTTATTTTTATATCAGCCACCTTACGTGATAAGAGAAAAAAAATCTAATTATGGTTTTGATTTCAATTTTCTGATTAGTAATATTAAACACACACACACAAACATGTACACATTGTCTTCTTTGTCCATTCAAGGATTACTCAAGTCCTTTTCACATTTTTTAAACTAGATTATCTGGATCTTTTTATGCTATTGTACACAGGAGTTCCTTACATATTTTAAAAATTAGCCCCTTATCAGATCAATTGCTTGAAAATATTTCTTTCATTTTATAGGTTGCCTTTTAACTCTTTTGGTTGCTGTCTGTACCATGGCAAAGCTTTTTAGCTTGTTATAAAAGTATATATGCCAAACACATCAGAATATGCATATTAAATATGTACCATTTGCATATTTAGTATTCAAGTAGTAAAAAGAGTGGTTAAAAATAAATGGGATAAAGGCTTAAGCACATGAAACAAAGAAAAGATATGTTTGATATGGTTGCACTTTTCTATTTTTCCTTTTTGTTGCTTGTATTTTTGGTGACATACCTATGACTTCATTACCAAAATCAATGCCAGGAAACTTTCACCCTATTTTTTCTTGTAAGAGTTCTATAGTTCCAAGTCACATATTTTAGTCTTCAATCTGATTTTAGTCTATTTTTTAGGTGTTGGGTCAGAGAGGTTTATGATTTCATTCTTTTTACGGAATCAGGGACATAGCTCAGTGACAGAGTGCAAGCTTCATAGCCATAGAGTCCTTTATTTTGCCCAGCACCAAACAAATTATTCTTTTGCATATGGTTATCCAGAATCTTCAACATCATTTGTGAAGGAGACTATCTTTACCGTTGCATATTCTTGGCCTTCTTGAAAAAGATAAACTTATTTTTGTGCTCTCTAGTCTGTTACTTTTATGTCTGTATTTATCCCAGAATCATACTGTTTTAATTACTGCAGCTTTAAAATACATTTAAATCAGGGAAAAAATTACTCTCTGGTTTCAAAACATATCACTCTTATTTTAATTAATTGAAATTCTGTGATTTACAATACTGTTGATGATTTCTCATATACAGAAGCTGACGCTACTGTTTCATAGTACTCAAAGTTCACATCAGTTAAGTCTCCTATCAGTGACCTTGTTCTATAGCCTTCCTTTGTCTTCTATTATAATGTGATTTTCTCCCCCAGTAGAACTATTTTCCTACAAGATAAACAATCTGATGACTCTTTAGAAACCTCTGTACTGCTTCCAATATTCCTTTGAATTATTTCTGAATTCAAAGTAATTAATTTATTAATCAGAGAATAAATGAGAAACTTAAATTTTCTTCTCAATAATGGACAATTATGATGGTGATGATAATAACCCAACTCTTCCCCCAAAAGATTAATTTTGCAATTTGAATTATGTTAATTTTGTATGTCAAACCCCAAATATGCCATTATTCTTAGCATATTATAGTGGTAAAAATCAAAAATTCTCAAATAATCAAGACACACTTAAGGCAAAAGATGGTCTCTAGAAAAGAAAATTGACAAAAGTCCTTTACGATGCTAACACTGGAATTCAGAATCAACACCTGCTTATAGACCAAATATGTTCTATTGAAAATGATTCTTTTTTGAAGAAAAAATTCATTCTCAATCTTGATGGATCAGATTCTACATAATAAAACTGACCCAGAACTGAAGACAACACTATGGGAGTTGATGAGGTTTACACCAATTCAAATGACTTCCTCTAAAGACACCTGCAGTTGCTCTGAGTAAGTGACACACCAGATCTGTTATAAGAAACCATATAGAAACAGTTCTACATACCCAAAAATGCAGAAATGGTAGTGACCAACGCTCAGTTTCTGGGGACATGGATCAATATTGTTGCTTAGGTCTAAACCAAAATGGAGGCACACCCACTGTTCCAGTATCTTCAACGTACAGATTAAATGGTTTGCTTCTAAAAATGGATTCTATAAACATTAGTTTTTAGTGGAGCCCAAATAGTCAAATAGGTAGAACCTGTGTTAGCCTTTAAACTGGTTCTGCAAGAAGTGCCAAACTGTGTTCTTTAAAAGGCTAAGAAACCGCAATCAAAAGAAGACTTTAAAGAGCATCAGGGGGTGGAAAATAGGAAAGTAAAAATGAAGTATCTTAAAATAAACTTGGTACTTAATTCCTTTCTATGGATGTAAGCTTAGAACTCTGGTTGAAAATTTCATGGCAACCACAAGACAAAAATACTTGGAACAAACAGAAGAGGCAAATGGAGACTGATCACAGCAGGCAGACAGCAACATATAAGGAGCAAGATAACAGGAGGCTTAAGAAACTGAAAATAAAAAAACCCTACTCAAAATCCATATAGAAAATATATAGCAATTAATTTGTTTATATCAGTAATTTCTCTGAAAGTCAGCTGCCTGATATCATCAATCAAAAGTAGGGGGATAGTCTGATGGATCAACAACCAAGCATTTTGCTATTTCAGGAAGCTACTTGAACTTCAATGATAAACACAGGCTCAAAGGGAATGAATGAAAATAATCATACAAATAAATGGCAGCCTAAAATTGCTGGGATAGCCATACTTAGAGCTGGCACAATATTTTCAAACTGAAAGAAGTAACAGGGCCAAGGAGATAATACAGGGGTTAGACTTGATGCCCCAGTACCATGCCTCCCTGCCATCATCCACATTGCCAAGTATAACCCTGGAGGTCCCCAAGCATCATTTGGGAGATCTCCGCCCCACTAAAAAAAATAATAATAAGACATAGGGGTGGCTATCACCTCCTGATTAGATCAAAATGTCTACCTTTTTCAGTAGGACACAAGAGTAGAGGAGACTTGAAGAGCCCCTATCCTCACCCTTGGGCAGATCAACCAGGCAGAAAATCAATACGGAAACAATAGCCTTAAATGAGAAGTTGGAGGAGCTCTCTTAATAGATAGTTACAGGGTTCTCAACCCTCAAAAGTCACATACACATTCTTGTCCAGTGCATATGGAATGTTCTCTATAAATCAATCATAAAAGGAAGACTGAAAAAAAACCCCACAAGCATTTAGACTAAATAACATGTTACTGAGTAACAATAGTCACAAAGAAAATCAAAGAAGGGACCAGTGTGATAGTAGGGCACTTCCTTGCAAGTGGTTTGGTCCCAGGCGTCCCATATAGTACTGGGCTGGGCTCCGCTAGAGTGATTCCTAAGTGCTAGTAGTAAGCCCTGAGCACAATGTCCAATAAAAAGAAGAAAGTCAAAGAAACAAATTTATTAACTGGGAACAAAAAAAGAATGAAGAAAGGATCTCTCAGAACATCCTCCCCACATCCCTCATGGTCCCCCAAGCAGTACCAAGGAGGGGAGTATGGGGGGGAGGAGGAAGAGAGAAACAAAGGCTAAAATAAACAATCTAACATTATATCTAAAGGAGCTAAAAATAAAATACAGAAAGTCTTAAGCCAGTAAAGGAATGAAAGAATAAAAATCAGACGAGAGTAATGAAATCACAAAGATAATTCAGGAGATTAAAGAAACCAAAAGGAGGTTCTTTGAAAGAATAAGCATGACTGAAAAACCCTTCGCAGATTCACAAAGAGAGAAAGAAAACCGTAATAGGGACCGGAGCGATAGCCCAGCGGGTAGGGCATTTGCCTTGTCTGTGGCCGACCCATGCCAGCCCGGGTTCGATCCCTTGGCATCCCATATGGTCCCCCGAGCACCACCAGGAGCAATTCCTGAGTGCAGAGCCAGGAGTAACCCCTGAGCATCGCCAGGTGAGACCCAAAAAGTAAAAAAAAAAAAAAACCTTAACAGGATCAAAAATTGGAGCAACTAGAACAAAAATGTATGAATTCTTAGAATTATTTGACCTCTAAACACTAAATCCTGATGAACTTGAAAACCTTAGTAGGTCAATTACAATAAAATTAATTGAAACAATAGTAAATATTCTCCCAAGGTCCAAATGGTTTTACTATCAAGGTATACCAAACTTCAGTGATGAGCTTTTACCAATTCTTAATGAAAAAATCGAAGAAATAAGAATTCTTCCAGTTTCTATGAAGTCAACACCACCCCTGTACCAGAAGCAGATGAGACATAACACACACCCTCAAAAAAAAAAAGCGGAAAGAAAAAATTTCCAGACAATATCCTAATTATCACAGATGCAAAGATCCTCTTCGAAAATTTAGGGAGCTATACTGAAAAGATTCATATATCCAGGACTAAAAAGTTTATTACATCATGTAAAAATGGTCCAACATATAAAATCTGTTAATATGCCAAAGCAAGAAAGGTAATATAAAAATCATATGATCAGGTCAATAAATCTGGAGAAAGTTTTTGACTGGATTCAATATCTATTTATATTTTTAAAAACTCAAAATGAAAGTAAAAGTAGTGTAAATACCATATACAATAATTGATCTAACATCAAATTTAATGACAGAAAACCTGAAAGTTTTCCCTTTAAGATCAGAAACAAGGCGGGGCCAGAGCGATAGTCCACGGGTAGGTAATTTGCGGCTGGCTCCCTGGCGTCCCATATGGTCCCCCGAGCATCGAGCATCATCGTCAGGAGTGATTCCTGAGTGCAGAGCCAGGATTGACCGGGTGTGAACCAAAAAGGAAAAAAAAAAGAGCAGACACAAGGCAAGAATGACCACTCTCACCACTAGTATTTAACACAATTGGAATTCCTAAGGAGAACATTTAGGGGAAAAAACAATAAAAGTTATATACATATTAGAAAAGAAGTCAACTATTTGCCAATATCATGATGACAACATACACAGAGAATCCTAAAAACTCCACCAAAAGCATTTTAAATAAAAATCAAAATAGTATAATAATGGGCTACAAGATCTATATACAAAATCTAATGCATTTCTATATTCAAATAATGATCTGGTAAACACAAATGAAACAAGTACCATACATAATTGCAGACACAATAATAAAGTACCTAGGAAACAACAAAGGAAATGAGAAACTTAAATATCTAAAACTATTAAGGTGTTATCCATAGAAATAGAAGAACACACAAGAAACCGGGAAAATATTCCATGCTAATGGATTGGAAGACCAAATATTGTTGAAATGACCATCCTACCCAAGCATCTAGTTCCTTGCCTTAATTTATGAAATATTTAGATGATAGATGCAAATCCATAAAATACATGACAGAATATAGAAATAAAACACTCCACGATAATGGTTTTAGAAATGTGGTCAGGTGGCAGAGAGATAGTACAATGGATAGGGCACTTGCCTTTCAAACAGCTGGCCCAGGTTCAAACACTGGCATCCCATAAGATCCCCCAAGTCCAGCCCCACTCTGAAGTCGGGAGTGATTCCTAAGTGCAGAACCAGAGTTAATCCTGAGCACCACCAGGTATAGCACAAAAACAAACCAAAAAACCTGTCCCCATTGGCAAAAGAAAAGTAATTTCTGGGATTACATAAAAATGAAGGCTTCTTCACTTCCAAAGAACTACCAACAAAACAAAAAAGGGGGCGAGCAATAGCACAGCAGGTAGGGCATTTGCCTTGTATGTGGCCAACCCGGGTTTGATCCCAAGATCCCATATGGTCCTCAGAGCACCATCAGAATTAATTATCAATGCAGAGCCAGAAGTATCCCCTAAGCATCACTGGGTGTGACCCAAAAATTTAAAAAAAATCCTACTAAGTAGAAGAAAATATCTTCATACCATACATCTGTTAATAGACTAATATCCAAGAAATAAGGAACTCTCAAGACTCTGCAACAACTGAAAGAACAATGGGGAGAAGAGAATTTATAAATATTTACATATTATTGAAATAAATGTCTCCCTCATCTTTTTCATAGCAAACAAGCACATGAAAAAATGCTCATCACCTCTGGTTATCAGGCAAAAGCAAGTTAAAATGAAAATAAGATATCACTTCCTACTAATAAGAAAAGCATATATTGAAAAGACTAGAAACAAGCGCTGGCAGAGATAGAGAAAATAGTACCCTCATTCACTAGTGGTCTGGATGTAAATTTTAAGAAACTTAAAATTGAACTTCCATGATTCAACTCTACTCGTAGATACCTATCCCCAAAACACAAATTTTGAAAACATACATGCACACCTATGTTTGCTGCCACCTTATCCACAATAGCCAGGGCTGGGAAACAACCCAAGTGCCCAAGGTCAGATGAATGGATAAAGACGCGATATATATGCACAACAAACTACACATTTATAAGTAAAATGAAATATTGAATTCTGAAACAATATAACCAGAATTAAAGGTGTCAGGTTAAGTAAGCCAAAGAAGAGAGAAAAATGTCGATATAAGCTCATTCATAAATAGTAAAGAAATAAATGAGCTAATTTATAAATGAATATGCTCATTCATAAATTGTAAAGAAAATAGACAATGGCCAGTGGTAATAAGACATTATACTCTGAAGACAGAACTGAGGTTACAAAGTGGGGTAAACAAGAATACCGGTAAGTTTTTTTACGGAAGTGTCCTATGGACAGTGATAGAGAGATACTGAAATTTTGGTGATGAGTGTGATGAGATAATATTATGCCCCTTGAAATTTATAAATATTTACATATTAGTGAAGTAAATGCCTCCCTCATCTTTTTTTTATCTTTATAAAATCAACAGACCTCAATCCTTAATGACTAAAGGAGGACTTAAATAAAAGGCAGTATACATTACTTAGAAATTCACATGAACTTAGTAAAATGAAGTTAACAGCAGTTTTATTTTGGGGGAGGAGAATTTAGCCCACCCAGTGCTGCTTGGAGCTTATTCCTAATTCTGTTCAGGTGACCATTTATGGTGTCAGGATTTGAACCAAATCATTTGTCTTGATCCCTATACCATGTGACGGACCCAATAATAGCTTACTTGTGTACTGCGGACTGGGGGGGCAGGGGTTGGAGGGTTGAGCAAAGCCCAAACTGTGCTCAGGTTTTATTCATGGCTTTATGCGCAGAGATCACTCTTGTTTATGGTTAAGAGACCATATGTAGTCCCAAGAATCCCACTGAGGTCAGACACATAAGACAAGAACCATACCCCATGTACTATCTCTCCCCACCCCTGATAATTGTTTTAAATAGTCTAGTTTCCCTATGCCATTTCCTATTTTTATTTTTGTGTCAATTTGTATATGTCACTATGATAATATTACCAGTGACTAAACAAACCAAGTCAATCTTAATACATCCGTAGTTTTGGATTTTCATGGTACAATAAAGTATTCAGAAAATATGTTGAGAGTGGATTTAGTAATGATAATAATTACTTCATTATCTTCATTACTCAGGATTCAGTTTCAAGCATACAATGTTCCCAACACCAATCCCTTCACCAGTGTTCACTTCCTCCCACCCAATGTCTGCAGTTTCCCTCCCACCCCCTATGACCTGCCTCTATGGTAGGTAACTTTTTATACTCTTTTAGGCACTGAGGTTTACAATACTGTTACTGATAGGATTTGTCATTTTCCAGCACCCTTCCTATTATCCTTTTCAGACTTCTATACTACCATAGAGTGCCACAAATTTAGAAACTTAAAGCAACACAAGTGTATTATCTCACAGTTCCAAAGACTAGGAGTCCAAAATGAGTCTCTTTGGGATTAAATGAAGATGATCAGTAAGCCTGTGTTAAAGAGCCCCTCTGAGGAAAATCTACTTTCTTGTCTTTTACGACTTTTTAGAAGCTGCCCACATCCCTGGGCTCTTCCTCCACCTAAAGGCATAGTAACAACAGCATAGCAAGTCTTTCCTCCTGAATCTCTCCTAGCCACAGGCAAGAAAAGTTCTGTTTCTAGGGATTTGTGTGATTACAATGGACCTATAGGTAATTTTTCCATCTCAAAATTCTTATCGTTACTCATATTTGCAGCAACCCTTTTATTAAGATAACATTTTCACAGGTCCAAGGATACATTCATGGATATCTCTGGGGTGGGGAGAAACAGGAGATAGGAGAGTATTAATTCTGTCTACTGTCCAACAGCACACATTAAAAAATTCCATTGTCTGCTGCTTGTGAATCCAAAGGTAATTCCCAAAAGAACAAACCTTCTCAAGATAATCAATGATAAAAACCATACCATATTAGAAAAACAAAAACTTAGTAATAAATTTCCAGAAACAAGTAGGCCACAAATAAGAAGAAAAGAATTGCCTATTAACAGGATGGCTTCTTGGATTTGGGGTCACACCTGGCAATGTTCAGGAGTTAGCTTCTGGTGGTGCTCGGGGACAGTATGGAAGAACAGGGAATCGAACCCAGGTTGGTAGCATGCAAGGCAAGTGCCCTCCCTGCTGTAGTAGCGCTCTGGCACCAGAATGGTTTCTTGACATTCGTCATCTCACCAATATACCCATAAGAAGGAACAGGGAGTTGAAATCACCATCTCCTGCATATTCTTGAAAGTCAGGCCCCACATGGTCTGAGCTGCAAGTCAGCTCCTCCAGCTCCTGCAATGAGGCCTGATCCTCCAAGAACCAAGGAGAGTAACAGCTGAACACCCTGAGCATTGCCTGGAAGGTTTCCTTCACAAGTGTTTTTCCTAAAAATATGGTAACTCTAAAAAAAATTCTACAATTGTTTATTGCTAGATTATAGAAATTGTATTTGTTCTGTTTGCTTACATAAGTTATACAAACATAAGCTAGCAAGAGTTTGGCAAAAGTCAATAAAGCATTTTGTAAGACCCAATTGGCTATATGTAATTTATAAGGCGGATGTTGCAGGTTTTATTATTTCTTTGTACTTTTTTGCTACACATTATTTACACCAGTAAAACGTAAAATTAACATATGCATGGTGAAAAATAAAGTTGTTTTTATCTTTGGTTATATGTTAATAGAGAAAAGTACTCATGTATGCATAGAGATAAAATATATAGCTATTTCATCATTATAGTCTTCTCTTGGTACTTGTGCTATCAATGATTCAAAACAAAGAATTGTTCCATCTGCTAAAAATTCCATATGTAAATAGAGTTAAAATACTTGGATAGGAGAAAATATTAATTATTTGGCAGATTGCCAAACTCAGAGCTGAAAAAAGGTTTTCAGTTCCATCCACCCACTCCTGCCCCAAAACACACACACACACACACACACACACACACACACACACACACCCCCACCCCCTCTCTCTTCCAGAATACTTCCCTGTGAAGGCAATTCCTTTTGGACAAAGCAGTAATAATTGTTGGCTTATGACAAACTGAATTATTTAAATAGTCTCAACCCATGATTTCTCTCTCCCTGGGACATTTCCAATGAGCTTTCCCCTCTCCAGACTTCCGTCATTGTATAGTGACCACTTGCTGTTCCGCCCTCTATATTGAACTTAGATTTTCTACTCTGAGCACCTTCGAGGAACCTGATCAGAAAAGCAAGGTGTCCTTCCTTCTACGTAGCCAGACCTTGAACCCCTTTCTTCACAACAGCCGAACAACTGTTCTGAAATTCTATGGGTACTGGCCTGTCTACCTCCCTGAAGTCTAAAGAAAACACATTTGTTTTTTGCCTGGAAGACAGATAATTGTGCTTTTTTAATGTTTTTCTTTTCCCTGACACCTACATGAAGCTTGATACAAAATACTGGCATTTAATTATATGCCTTTAATTGCATGCCTACATATTTGAGAAATAATAAATAGATGGAAAATATACATAGAAAAAAAGTCAGAAAAAACACCTCCAATTAAAAGATAATTAAGAGACAGTCATTTACTAAATTTCTACACAACTATAATTCTTAGTGGGGAATATATATAATAACTCATCTACATATTAGTATTAGCAGCAAAATAGAAATAATGAGCACTTTAACATAACTTAATTTGCTTTAATTCACATAGGAAGAAGTTGTATGAAATTAAAGAAGAGCATAATTTTATTGGGAGAGAGGAATTTTCATGCCTTAAAACCATCTTTTCATTACTAGACAATACTTTTCAATTCCTTTTCACACAAATATTGTGTATCAAGAGGATATGCATGCCCCTAACAACAACAAATAATAATAATAATAATAATAATACCCTTTGCTAACATTATTCTGTGTATGGTCTACAATTACACTTTCTTGACAATGTTGTTGCTGATCAGTGTGTTGTGATCAAACAAAATCTTTCATTTTTGTTTTGGAGGACTTTTTGGTTTGGGTTGGTTGGTTAGTTTTGGGATCCATGCCCAGTGGTGCTTAGGTTTTATTCCTGGCTCTGCACTCAGGCATTATTCCCGGTGGCCGTCAGGGAATATATGGAATGCCAAGGGATCAAACCAATGGCCACATGCAAGTCAAATGTGTGACCAATTGTGCTATTGCTCCGTCCTCTCAAACACAATCTGTGGTGTTGACTAAGGACCTGCTAACTGACCATAATTCAGAATCAGTGAGGTGAATGCTTAAGAACATAGCCTCAAACAAATGTTTGACTTCTCTCATTTTATAACTATTTGACACTGGACAATTTACTTAAATTTTCTGTGGTCCACGTTCCTCAAAAATAATACAGGCGGGGCGGCAAGCCCAGCGGGTGGGCGTTTGCCCTTGCCGGCCGGCCTGTGCCGCCGGGGTTCGATCCCCAGCGTCCCTTGGTCCCAGCGCACCGCCAGGGTGATTCCTGAGTGCAGGCCAGGAGTACCCTGAGCGTTCCGGGTGTGCCCAAAAGCAAAAAAAAAATTAATATAATAATAAAAATACAGGCATGATAACAGTGGTCATCATATTAGGTTTTTATGAATACTAAATGAATTCATGTAAAGAGATTAGAAGCATGCTCAGCATAGGATAAGCACTCTATGGTTTATGATCATTAGTATTATAATTATTAATTCATATTATTAATTGGAATGTTTGTAGATAGTTTAGCTATATCACAGTAGCACCTCCAAGTACATGATTGGAGGTTGGTCATTTCTTTCTTTAATTGGTTTTGTTTCACTAGAATTATTTCCTAAGAATAAAATCCAGGGATTTCTATTTCATTTCCCAAAAGGGTTTCTAATTCAACTTTTAATAACAAAATGTAAAATAAGTTATATTTCAGATTTTTTCTTACAATATATTTTTAGGAAGAGATTTTCACTTAATCTCAACATAAACAGATGACTGTCAAGGGAACTGGAAGAAACTAAAATTTTGGTTTTTACTTTCTAGCAGTTCATCTTAAAGGAGCTATTAATTAACTGCCCCTATAAAAAGCCAAGCAAGAGAGGGCATTGTAATAAAAAGTCATTTTTCTCCTAACATAACTCTCAACTCAAAGTTTATTTTTATGTGTATGTTTTGTTTTGCTTTGCTAGGTTTTCTGATGTCACTTAACAAAAACCATTTCTTTCATCTCCCCTCAAATGAGAAAGGGCAACGTGCCTGTCAGTAAAAAAAAAGAGGAATAAACATAGCAGTGGAAAAACATGCCTCAGAAAAAGAATTAAAAAGTAGGAAAAAAAATAATGAAAGTTGTCAAGAAAGTTCTTGATATTGCCTGTTCATGGGTGGGAACCAAGTACAAAATACTTGGGAAAACAAAATAGAAAGCCAGCATATGAAAAGGGACAATATTTCTTGTTACTGTTCTTACTGCAAGAGCATCTAATCATAAAAGACTTGGGGTGAAAAAAAAGTGTGCAAAGTAAACATTTATATCCTATGAACACTCTTCCTGGTACAATAATACATATAGGCTCAGTATCATTTCTTCAGCAGAAAGCATTTGCAACCCAAGTTTCACTCCATATCTGTATCACGCTCTCCTTTTGCTTTCGAGATGTGGAATCATCCAAAGAGGTCTGAGGTCTTCCATGATGATTGACTGCTGAGTAGTTAATTTGCTTAATCAATAATGTATGTTATGTCAGATGCAGGTCATAACACAATGAATGCAAATTGGCAAAAGTCAAAAGGCCTGTAAGTCACAGTGAGCGCTAGAAGGTGCTGAATTTGACCCCCTATCTACTCAGCAGGCTTAGTCAAACTTCTGAACCAACGGGAGCAGCAGTTTTCCATGAAATGAAAATGACAGTAACTGCAGCTGATACTCATATATAGCCTCCACAGAGTCTAAATGAGCCTATTCATGTAAAGCAGCCAGTGGTGCTCATGTGCAAAGTAAGCCCTGAATACAAGTGGAGCTATTATTACTGTTTATTGCATAATTAATTGATACTGTTTACTGCATCACTGAGATACAATTGGAGTATGGGTGCTCATTATCTTGATCTAGGATGTGAACTCTCAATGCAGAGTATCCATGCCTGAGAAGTAGTTTTCATCTCTGATGGATTGTCAGTCCAATGCTATTCAAAGATGATGGCTAATGGCTTCCTAAGGACAATGTAAATTTGTTTTCAAATAAAGTATCACACGAGAAAGTCAGAGCCATTGCAAGTTTATAAAAGTGACAAAGTACCTAGAAACTCTGCTAACAGTTCCCTTCCTTCATAGATATATACCTCTATGTAATAAGAGAAAGCAATTTTTTCCTGATTTTTCAGAGATTGCACACGTAAAAGTTGAGTCTTGCCGTTTGAATGCTCATCTTCTCTTCAGAATGACACCACAGGAAGTTTCATGCCTGGGATTCTGAAATACTCTTCCACATGATACAGAAAAAAAGAAGCGGTGGCGACTTCCTTCCCACTCTGTCCTCAAAGTATCCTCCACCTTGTAGAAGCCTTGTCTGAAAACATGCAACTATGGGTAAAAAATGATGCAAGTTATGTGTCCATTTAGAAAAGCACAAACTATTCCCATGGTGTGGGGGACCAAGCATGGCATGGGATCTTACTGAGCCAGAAAGACTGTGACAATGGTGAGGCCTATTTTAAGCAGAAAGTTCTGATTGGAAAAAACAAAGTCTCCAGACAAAATACTCTTTGTTGTATGACACTCTTGATTTTTAGAATGTTTTTAGAATATTTGACTTTGGCCTTGCTGCTTTGTAAATGTAGGTCAAATAGCCAGAAGTGTTTGAAGTGAGACATACAAGTACAATCGTGTGTACGTTTGTCTTAAAGAAGAAAAAATGACTTTCATACTGACTTGCCACATCCTGTGATGTTGAGTTTGGGAGCGGATGAAAGACACAGAGACTGAATAGTCACCAAATCCTGTGCATTTCCTTATGTGCTAGTGAGTAAAAATGAAGAACTGGATTCCCAGCATCCCAGATGGTACCCCAAGCCCCACCACGATTCCTGAGTGTAGAGCCAGGAGAAATACCAGAGCATCATCAGGTGTGGCCCCTCAAGAAAAGAAAATGAACAAAACTGCATCTCACTGAACCATGAACTGATTTTTTTTGGGATAAATAGCTTGACTCCCTATACTTTCTCAAGTATTATATATTTGCATATATATAATTGTTATACATAATAGTTTTACATCTATAGTTTCTTTCACAAATTTTAAGAATGCAGTTTGGGGGTGTATGTAAAGATTCAAGTTGTAGCAAACAACATTTGTAAATATTCTGTTCCCCTGATACACTGAATTAGCACAAGGCAAGTTGATAGTATTTACATGAATAGAATCACAGAGGTCAGAGCAAAAGTACAGCAGGCAGGACGTTTGCCTTGCATATAGCCGACACTGGTTCAGTCCCTGGCATCTCATACTGTTCCCCAAGTACTGCCAGGAGTAATTCTTCAGCACAGAGCCAGGAGTAAGCCCTGAGCACTGCTGGGTGTTGGCCCCCAAAAAAAAAACTTAAAAACAATAAAATAAAGTGCTCTCACAGAGGCAAAAAAAATGCATCTCATGGAACTAGAGTCTATATGAATCCAACCTAATTTCATATCAACTAATTACATATATGAAGACCAACATCCAAATAAAATAACGTCCTGAATTCCATGTAGACATATTTGGGGAACACTATTCAACCCATTATAAATGGGCTACAAAAACTACTCACCTCTAAATTAATGAATTTCTAATGGAGTCAAAGTTTACTTTAAATCTTCACTGACATCCCACCATATACACAGGTTCATCATCACTAGAACCATAAAAATCCATCACCTCCATTGCTCATGTTCGTATTGTGCTTTTGTAAAATGCTTTATTATTGTCTAACAGTCTCA